>JAPMOQ010047630.1:1938324-1987102 GCA_026543055.1 Argiope trifasciata | reverse complement strand
TATACAATCACTTAAGAATCCGACATTTCATACGCACCAACCTAATACTTGCTTATGAGTGCAAATGCACTTTGTGTTAGTAAAATAAATTATGTCCCTAATTCGTTTTAGATGAATTGTTTTAATAAGATTTAATTTCAATATTTAATTTGATTATTAAAATATATCCTGCATTTGTATTTCTTCATTAGTTTAGAAAATGAAGAATATCTTGGTATTCTTGCATATAGCAGTATTGATAATTCTTTTGAAAGTAATAGATATTCAACTTAAAAAGAAACAGCATTGGATGAAAGTTAGCAAAAAGATAGATTATACACAAGAATAGAACATAGGCTGCTTTTTATTCCGTTTAATTGAGTGGCTAATTTTTTATTAATTAAAAACTAATTTTCGCGCCAAAAAGCTGAGGCCAAATTCCGCCAAAGATAAGTAAGGCTCCAGATTTTTTTTCCAAACAGAGCTGAGGTTAGGGTTAAAAGAATGTTGACCGATTATTTCAAACGCTTCTATTAATTTTATTTGTGTTTGATGTATTTAAAATCAATGAATCGATCTTTTGGATTCATTCTGAAGTACTTTTAAATTAAAAGAAAACAGAATAAAGGAAATAAAAAATGTCTAATCGGCATTGCATTACCGCAACTGGCGTAGGAAAGTCAGACATGTGCGTTACGCCAACTGGCGTTGAAAGTTCGCAAAGCGCCTGTTTCAGAAGCTTTGAGTGAATTCATGTCTAAAGCTGGATGACGTCTCTTGAAGCTCGGCAACCATAAAAGGTTGGTCAGCAATTCATATCGGCTTAAAAAAAGGGTAGCCATTGACCATTTATGTTTTTGTTTTCGATCTTACAAACGTGAAATGGATAACCCGTGCAAATTATGTTACGCGCATTAAAAAAAAAACAATATTTAAATAAGCATTTGTCTAGCGTCCATATACAACCATCCAAATCGTATTGCTAAATAACTAATGGGTGTTAAGATTGACACATCCCAGCTTCGGATGCCTGTAAATTTCGCTCTTGATTGTCGTGACATCAATTGTGTTTGTGCGTGATGACAACTGTGTTTTCATTTAAATTAAAAGTTAAAAATTATGTGTATAATACTTTTATAGTTATCTCAATCTCAATTAATAAATAAAATGGATTTGGCCAGACTTGATTTGCTGTTTTATTTCATTTTGGATACATAACGTAAATAAATTGTTTTTACGTTAGTTGTGTGTTTTTGTTATTGAATTGTATTTATGCTATATATTTTTCGTATATGCTTATACTTTAAATGTATCGTTTTTAGGTTAGGTTAAATTTTTTTGATTTTTCATTATTTCATAGATTTTCGTACATATACATCAAAATTTCTACGTGGTAATAGCTAGTGTATTTATAAATAATATATGGCTTAATCAAACTAAATGAATACGCATGCAACCCGTCAAGCATTTTCTCCAAAACAAGTGAAATCGAATTTATAGTTTCACAGCTATTCTGAGGTTTCACAAATGAGACCCGCCTCTTTAGCAAAGTTAGCATCTGATAAAAGGAGTAAATAACTGTTCACTAAGATCACGATACATCTGAAAAAAAGGTGTAGATCTTTCGCCAAGATAGGTGATATTTGCAGTGAAAGTCCAGAGCACGATAGAAGACCGATTCATCTCTTCTTTTTCCTCCTGGGCAGTCTGGAAAAATTCGGAGCGTGACCTTATTACGAAACAGACAGACAGTTTCTTACAGGAGTAGACGTGACGAATGCGCTCGAGTACACCCTTTACACACGAGCCAGTTGATCACATGGAACCATGCCATACAACAATCCCGTCTCCCTCCTCATTCCATAGTAATATAATATGGGTATGGCTAGATCATGTTATAGATTGATATGGGTGCCTTTACCTCGAGGCAAAATTATTAAAATTCATCTTTGACCAGGAAAAGAAATATTTGCCTTCAGGTGAATGGGATAAGTCCCCCCCCCCGAATTGATTAAAGGGAAAGAATTTTATTTTAAATTTATACATCACTATTAGATATCTCAAGCAAAATAAGAATACAAAATTATTAAGCAACCAATAATTAATTTGAAAATTAATCCCCACTTTATCGTTTGCAGGAAATCTTGTTATATGCTTTATTTTTTTAATGTAGATATATACTTTTTTAGAATTATGAAGCAATTACATCATTAAACTAAGAATTATCATTAATTAACTTGCTAAAACGTTTTTTTTTTTAAATCAAAATCCCAACTGATGCGATAAAAATTGTTCTACTTACTAACACCATTTGTACAGAGAAAGAAAAAGGTAAGTGATTGAACTGAATACATAACAAATACGTAAATGCACTGAGAAGTGTTGAATACATTAATGTAACCAGAAATCTCTCTAACGTGTTAAAAAATAACAGAGCCTTTTTTTTGGTTTATTATATCTTTTAATATGTAGAAAGATTTGGTGAAACACAGCTTTAAAAGAATACTTGAAAACATTTCAGGAACTTTCATCATAATCGATAGTAAGTATTTAATAAAAAAGAACAAGATTAATGTCTGAAGAAAACACTATATTTTCATGATAAAATGTTCGATTTAATAAAATGAAAGCCATTAAAAGGAAAATGAATGAAAATAATTAAAAAATAATCTAAAGATGCTGATCAAATATATTTAGGGAACAGGAAGGAAATAGGCCTTTTCTGTGATATAGGGCCAAAATATAATTTATCAAAAAGTGAAAAATAGATAATGGATCATTTATGGCTTTTAATAGCATTTTTCATTGTTTAAATTATATATAAATTACTTTTGCTATCTAATATTATTTTAATCATTAATAATTATTTAACTTTGGTTTTGTAAAATGTGTATATCCTTCTAAAATCTATTCTTAATTCATGAAAATATTTAATAATAATCTCTTAAATTTTACATTTTCTTATGAAAAGTAGACGCTTTAAAATTCTAAACATTATCTCTATATTTAAATTATTGTTATACTAGGTGCATTTGGTTAACAGTTGATCCCCCAAGAATATTGCTTATATTTAATACAGTTCAATTTAATACATTTTTCAAGTCACGATTTCGTCGAATTGTCAGGCATTAAAGCTGCATTATTTTCATTAAATAAGTTTCTTTTATTTCATACATAAACTTTTCTACACGAGACTAATCCCATGAAGTCATAATGCTATTAATTTACCAGTGCTAATATATTGACCAGTTCTTCGATCTTCAAAATTTTGCGATACCTCTTTTTATTTGTGTTATAAACTAGATAGATATTAAATAGATACCTTTATCTTTAGCGCTCAGCAATTGCTAGTTAAAGTGGCGCTGTAAAAGTTAAGACTAAGATATATGCACAATATTTTCCGTATCAAAAATTGGTCTATAAGACGAGGAAAAATTTATTTAATTCTCCTTCCTTTCTTTTGCTTTCACCTTAGATGATATGAATATTTTAATGACCTTTTTTGCAATGCATGCCAATTCTTATAATTGTAGCGAATGGAAGTAATAGTGGCTGAAGTAATGCCATTATTAGTATTGTATTCAAAGTAAGTATAAGAAGTGCATAAAATTTTAAGAATTCCGTTTTTTGATGCCGAATTTATATGCATTAGTTAAGAATTCAATACAATATTCGTATTTTGCCAAGAGTATATGTTTTTATTTATTGCAATGCTACTTGAATCACTGTCTTTATGTGAGAAAAGTAATCTCTCTATCTTAATCTCATTTCTCTTAAAACTATTGCAAGCAGTTTTAAATGTTTTTTTAAATTAAATAATTCTATTAAAACTGATTTTGTGGTAAATGAAAGAATTAATAATTCACATAGTTTCATGAAAATTATTTGACTTTTCTTCAGTTTAAAGGGTTTTACTTTTCTAATTTTTGATAATTTAAAAATCATAATAAGTAATGCGTTTTTCAAGATTTTATTGTCTCACAATTGTATTGAATATACACTGAAGTGACAAAAGTCATGGGATGACTGTTAATATCGTGTCGGTCCTCCTTTTGCCCGGCGAAGTGCAACAACTCGACGTGTCATGGAGTCCACAAATCGTTAGAAGTCCTCTGCAGGAATATTGAGCCATGCTGTCTGTATAGACGTCCATAATTGTGAAAGTGTGGATGGTGCAGGAGTTTGGGCACGAACGGACCTTTCGATGATGTCCCATAAATGCTCGATGGGATTCATATCGGGCGATCTAGGTGGAAAGATCATGCGCTGGAATTGTCCAGAATATTCTTCAAACCAATCGCGAACAGTTATGGCCCGGTGACATGGCGCATTGTCATCCATAAAAATCCCATCGTTGTGTGGGTACGTGAAGTCCATGAATGGCTGCAAGTGATCTGCAAGCAGCTGAACATAACCATTTCCAATCAATGATCGGTTCAGTTGTACCAGAGGACCGAGACCATGCCATGTAAAAACAGCCCACACCATTATGCAGCCACCACCAGTGCCTTGCTGACAGTTTGGGTCCCTGGCTTCGTGGGGTCTGCGCCATACTCGAACTCTACCATCAGCTCGTAACAACCGAAATCGTGACTCATCTGACCACGCCACGGTTTTCCACTGGTCTAGGGACCAGTCGATATGCTCACGAGCCCAGGAGAGTCGCTGCAGGTGATGTCGTGCTGTCAGTAAAGGCACTCGAGTCAGTCTTTTGCTGTCATAGCCCAAGGAAGACAAATTTCGCCGCACAGTCCTATCGGACACGTTCCTCGTACGTCCCACATTGATTCCTGCAGTTATTTGACGAAGTGTTGCGTGTCCATTAACACTGACCATTCTACACAGACGTCGGCGGTCTCGGTCGTTAAGTGCAGGTGGTCGCCCACTGCGCTGTCCATGATGGAATGTGATGCTTGAAATTTCATACTCTCGGCACACTCTTGATACTGTGGATCTCGGAATGTTGAATTCACTAACGATATCCGCAATGGAATGACCCATGCGTCTAGCTCCAACTAACATTCCACGTTCAAAGTCTGTTAATTCTCGTCGTGCCGCCATAAATCACGAAAAACCTGTTCACATGAATAACTTGAACACAAATGAAAGCTCTGGAAAACGAACTGCGCATTTATACTTTTTCACTGCGATACTACAGCCATCTGTATATTTGCATATTGCTATCCCGTGACTTTTTTCACTTCAGTGTAATCATTAAATGAAACTTTTAAGTTGTTATACGAGATTCGTAAATGTGGGTGTAAAATAAAATAGATGTCCAAGTTGTTGAATTTTCCCATTTGGTAAAAACCAATAAAAATTGACAGTCATAAAGGGGAAAAATATAAATTCCAAAACGGTAACAAATAAGACGAATACAAACGATACACTTTTAAAAATACCATTTATTGAAATCAAGATAAAGCGATAAAACAATCAAGCTGTTCAAAAAATGCCTAAGATTAAACAGGAATAAAGAACCAAATTCTAGAAGATAAAAAATGTGAGTCGTAATTAGGAAAACTGAAATTTAAAATGACATGAAAAAACCAAGATATAATCAAATAAAAGAAAAAAAAAGAATAAGAGAAATGGAAACTTTAAAGGAAATCGAAAATTGTAAATTTGATTGCTAATTGAAAAAGGAAAGATTTTACAAACGATAAGGGACAATAGGTATAAATGGATTTTTTCTCAAATAATTGCAACATTAAAAATGGAAAAACCTTTTATGATATGATAAGCTGGGTTTTTTTTTGTAAACCTAGAAAATAATGAAAATATCTTATGAAGCAAAATGAACTTATAAAAATATAATTATATTCCAAATGAGTATAAAATTTCTAAAACATGGAAGATAGTTTTTTTTATGTTTCTTAATATGTATATTAATACATTATTTTCAGTATTCAGCATGTAAACTTTCAGTGTACATATCAATGAGTTACTTTGCTGGAAATACACCAACTTTTCATTCTTAATAATACAAAGTATATTTAGGGATGATCTTATAATTTCGTATTGTGACTAGATAGCAAGGATAATTTCTAATCTGCTGTCCCTCCTCCCTTTCCCCTCAATCCAAATTTCCATTCCACATCAAGTAAAAGACGTTTGATTCAAGATATATATTTAACGTGCGTGTATTGTATTTATGATAATCACGAATCAAAGGATCGCCTATTCCAAATCTGAGATTCTGCTGCGATTCTTAGAAATCATTTAATTATTCTATGACAAACAAATGTAAGGAGAATCACTATTATTTTATCTTTTGGTAATAATATTTGTTATTAAAAATAATTCATGCCTTCAAAAGAAATCCTAGTAATTAGGCGTTCCAGACGATTTTGACGCTTTGAAAACAAAAATGGCCGCATTTTTTCTTATAGAATGGTCAGTTTCTTTATAAATTTCAGTCGTGTTTTGCTTAAATGATACATTGATGAATAAAATAATGTTATTTAATATTTAAGAAAATTAAAAACCCAAAACTAGTGTAATTAGCCTACAACACTGACAGTTCATGTAATGCCACTTTTGACTGCGAAATCGGTTACCTTCGGTTTTATGCTACCTTTAGCTCTTTTTCTTGTTTATCTATTCTTAACGAAATCTCACTTTTGGTCATAATGATAGTTGACCATCACAATAGTATACATCTTCCTTGGTATTATTTATCAAAATGTTTTACATCTCAATGAAAAGCAAAAGAAATGTCTTCACTAAAATGTAGAAAATGAACTTTCAAGTTCATTGCTGCCTTGCGCTTTCAGTTTTACTCGTATTAACTTTATTAAGTTTTTGTAATCCGTATCTTAAGTATTTCTCATATGCATAGTAATCTTTTAGTAGTCATACTTTCTCTTTTAGTTTCATTTATTATATCTATAAAAGAAACATCTAACAATAATTTATTTGTGTCCTATTCTACAAATATTTCCTCTTTAAACTTGATTTTTGGGAATTTTTTTTCCATAATCTTAATAAATTGTTATATATTAATGAAATGATAATGGTGAAATCTCTTACCCGATAAATAAATCTTTGTTAACAATACACACATAAATGATTTAAACAGTTATAGCTCATGAAAATGGTATCTAAAAACTCTCTGAGTTACTTGTCACAGCGCCACCTGATGGAAATGAACTTTTATCTCTCGAAAATGTATACGATGAGGAATACCGGTCACTTTTTACAAAACGGGAGGTCCTAATCACATATTTCAAGATGAGGAAGTGCCAATCCGAAATTGTAAATTGCAGAAAAGGAAAATACATTGAGCACATTAATAATAAAAATAAGACGCTTAATTTAGAGCAAGAAATTATTGGGTTTCCTTTTTTATCAAAACATATTAATGAAGGAACGATATTTAGAGATTTGATTGGGCATGATCCTTTAACTAGTTGAGGATTTGTCTTTGCTGCAATTGAAGAAGGTATGGTCCCAACAAGATGGAACTGATTCATATTATAAGAATGTAAAACGGTTACTAATTGAGGCATTTTAGTAAATCATCGAATACTATGGTGCCAAAGAATGATTTCCACCCTCATTTGACATAATTTTTCAAGTGGAAACAATTGGAATAAATGTATGCAAATACTTCATTTAAACCACAGGATCTCTGACGACGTGTAACTGATGTCTTTATTCATGCTATCGAGTAATATCAAAAAGATATCTTCAATAATTTGCGAAAAAAAAGAGGTTGTTCCATTTTTATCACTTCCAGTAAACTTAAGCTCTCTCCAAATTCTGTATCATTGTGGCATCTGATATTTAAAAAAAATTTCTAATATGATATCTGAACAGGAGTTAAAATATGCATTGTAGTTGAAGAAGAGCAATTTAACAGCGAATGATATTTATGATGTACATTATATTATGAGTCATTTTATCTCATAATAATGCTATAAATCGCAGAAAAGCAGTTTATTTTAAATGTTTCATTCTTCTTATTAATGCGTACTAGGTATCTTTTTATTTTAAATTTATAATACTCTATAATTTTTAACTTACACTTCCCCTCTAATTCATATCACAGAGAATTTTCACTTTCTATTAATTATACTACATACTAGTAGATTTTAAACTACAATTTGTGAATTTTAAAACATTTTCCAATTTGAAAAAATTTCAATCAATTTTACCTAATATTTATACTAATTTTAACCACTCTCATATATCAGATTTGACTACTCTAATTTTACCTAAATTATTTTAAGAGTTAAAATTAATTTCTGAAATTTTTTACAAATTCTAACAAAATTAAATGCATAAATTTAATATTACAGAATGACCATGTAATAAATAACAAACAACCCAAATAATGTTGTCAGAATTTATCGAAAAAAAAAACATAATTCAAAACGATTCGCATATCACATGGCAAAATATATTATCTCTAAAAGTAATAATAAATATAGCATAAGTTCATTTGGAAAAGAAATTTCAATTCAAAATGAGGAGGAGTGACTGGTTTTATAAATTTAATATCTATTAGAGAAAGATTCTTATGTTATAACAATGCTAATTTTACTAGACAAAAGTACAATTGGCTGTCACATTTTTAACATGCTTCAGATTGTAAATTAAAAAAGAGGAAAACTCAAAATAAGAAACTGGCATAGTAATTACTTAATAATTTTCAAAAAATAAAATTAAAACTATACATTAAAAGCCTTTTTTTCGTTTTTTTTTTTCAGAATAGTAGGCTGTCATTTCATCATCCATTTTTTTATATATTTAATTATCTTTACCAGAAAAATATCCATGTAATTTAGAAAAGTGTTGTAATAAACATTCAGTTAGTCATTTTAATCCTGATTCACGCATATCATAATCTTTAAAATACAAAAAATTATTTAAATTTTTTTACCATTTACTAGTAATGATCTACATTTAATATTAGGAATTTATAGGAAGAAAAAAACTTTTTTACTAAAAAACCTGATATGTAGGATGAAACATTTTCTTCCACTATATTTATTTATTCACATTATTTTGTTACTTTCCTTCATTCAAGTCCTCCGAATTTTCATTAATTAACTCACACAATTCTTTCTTGCTTAAAGAGGCAAAATCTATTATAGTAGAAGCATCATCATAACATTTCTTATTTGTTGACTTTTTCAAAAAATTAGTAATTATTACTTTGTGAATAATAGTATGTCCGAATTCATAAGCATCTGAGATTGTCTCAGAAGCCTCCACGTTATTTACAGAAGTAAATGTATTTTCTAAAGCATCATGATGAAATCTATTGGTTAGGATAAATTCGACTTTGTTGAATAAACATGACAAAATTCCAATAAAAGACAATTTTTATATGGTACAGCAATCCTCCTATTGCTTTTTCTTGATCTAAAATGCCATGTTTCAATACACTCTGTATCATTCCTTTCCAGAATGAAATTTGGAAACTGTCCTTTGTTCATGAAAATAATTCTTTCTTCTCAAGACACAATGTTCTTGGATTAACAGATTTAAATTGTTCGTCGATATTCCAAAAGAATTCTGTAGTTTCTATTTTTTTGCTCTCAATATTATTAGCTGTAACATGTAAATTCAAAGCAGGTGCAACATAGTAAATAAATACCTGCAAAAATAAAACAAATGTTATAGAAAATAATTCAGGCAACTTGCTTTTGTAATTAAAAAATTTCAATATGTTGGGTTGTTCGGAAAGTCATTTCGTATTTTTTTGTCAAAATGAAAAGAAATTTTCGTTTAATGAATAAATTATTTATTAAATTATAAAATTGCCATTCTGGTCTAATACCTTTTGTCATATTTTTGGTAGTAACATGATTACACGCTCATAAAAGTTTTGGTCTTTGCTGTAAAAAAAAACTGATCGAGGTGGTTTTTGGCCTCCTCATTTGAAGGAAAAATTTTGCAAATCAGTTCTGGTACTGATGTACTGTTAACACATCTTCTCCACACATATTGGCTAATTTATTTCTGGCTTGAACAGCATTTTTACCTTTTATAGCAAAAAAGAAAAAAATGACGAAAATGCTATTTATTGCTCTCTACTGCGAAGAATCAGCTGCACTTTTTCACACTCAAGCCTTGTTATATCAGCTCTTAAAACATAAAATGATTTTGCGGTTTAAGTATGAAATTGGGTGCGAAAAATGCAATTAAATCCTTTGTCAGGAAAAAACGAAATTACTTTCCGAAAAACCTAATATTATACATTATTGAGAACAAGGTAGCAATTTAATAAAAGTTAAAATTCCAAATGAATGTAGATAAAAAAAAGAATAGATAAAATTAAGCAGAAAGAAATCTAAATGGTGACTTTGAATTTGCTATCCATCAGGCATATAAATAAATCATCATTCTTTGAAAATAAAACTGAATACGAAGTGAAAATTTTGGTCAGACATTTTTAAAATTTTTACTGAATATAATAAGTATGGTAGATAATCCGTAAATGCTTAAGTAGATAATGTAGAAAGTTTTGGAACAGGTATGCTGGAAATAATAGTAAGAGAAAAGCATTATATTATGACTATCTCTAATTGAGCTGATAGTTTTAAATTCATTTTCTTTAGTTCACACACTTCAATATGTTTTTTGTAAGCTTCCTACAGCCAGAAAATTTCTATATAAAAAAGAACATAATTACTATAAAAGTAGATGTCCATAATATAGCTTATTTTATTGATTTATAAAAAAGATTTTAGAATTACTATTTCATTTACACTTTTAGAATGCAACTTATATAATTTTTCCATATATTTCCAATAGGCATAGCATGTTCAAGGCTCGATTCCACCTAAAATGTCAACAAAACATATTCCATGATTCTTTAAGCTGTTTGGCACTGATTTCAAGAGATGTGGACAGAGCTAGCCTTCTCAATGAAGGGGCCCAGGTGCCAGGACCCCAAAAGCCATTTTGGGTCCTAACTTTTTTTTGAAGTAAAAAAAAGCGAGCACATATTACTAATGCATGTTTATTTATTGTTTTTGCTGATACATCAATCATTTCAGAAAAATTACAGTTTTTGGCTATTTCTTTTTCCGATTCTTAATATAGCAAGTGTATTTAAACGTTCTGAATATATGCTTGACCGAAGATAATTCTTATTTAATTTTAATTTTCCAAAAGATCAAATTAAAATTCATTAAGTATTATCTTAAGAAACTTTTCTTCACATTGGCAGTTACTCAGCACTTGCTATTGTAACTGGAAATGTATAGAAAAGTTTTAATATAGTTAATACATTTAGAATTAATTCATTATAGTTATTATTTAGTATATATTACAACATGCCTTTATGTTATTTACATATCTTTTGTTCAAAGTCGAATGCCGTACCTATCTGTCTTATTATGTCTGAAGTAGATTTCTTTAATCATAAATCAGTCCCCCATCCCACCTTTTAGTAGGTATCACCGCGATCATTGCTTAGCAACGTCGTCGACGCTCAACCAGTCAAGTGGGATCAAACATATACTTTCAGTATGTGTAAAAGCTATTATTGTTCAGAACATTATTATAATTCTGAATCACAGAGGGCCCTCCTAAGGCACGGCCCCGGGTGCATTGAAGCCGCCGCACCCCTTAGATGGCTAGCCCTGGATGTGGAGGATCAAACATGACTAAAAATTTCTAGAGTTGTCAGTTGTGCCAAAAGAAGGGTGCATCTGTAGCAACTTTCAAATCATTGAACAATGTTCTATTATTAGGACCTAGAATTTACAAGTAAAATATAATTCTAACACAGCAGAGAAATAGCACAAAAACAGGAAGATATAAAAGAATACTAACTTATATATTCTTCCTATAACAACATAGTTTCGTAAAAAGAAGTTAAAATAGTAATCATGGCATAAATAAATTAATAAAAGAAACAAGAGTGCTAAGACACTAGTAATTCCTAACTTTGATAACTTATGATAGAAGTTACTTCCCATCCACATGCTGTCTGTAATGCTTCGATTGCTTGTTGTATCAATATCTCCAAAGAAAAATCGTCAGAAGGGTAAGTGAAAAATAACCTAATACCTAAAATTTAAATAAATTTATTTTTAGTTGTCAATAGCATTTATGATTTGTCACATATTTTGATTTGATATTATTTTAAAAATGTATCATCTAAATTAAAGTAAGATACTTAAGTGCATTTCAGATATATACTAAATAATAATAATTTTTATATTAAAACTACTCCCAGTTTTTCACAATTCCATTTGCCATAAAAACAAGGGCTCGAGTTGTATAAGTGGCTTTTTCAGAAAATCATTCCTTACACTTATAAAACCATCTACTGCATTTAAATGCTGAAACCATTTATTATATGTAGAAAATATTATTATCTGTTATAAGATGGGTACAAACACAGAGAAAATTATTAAACATTCAAATTCAGAGCTCTATTACGCTAGTAAAATTACAACAGAAGATAGTAAACACAACTAGAAATATTATTTTATATGATTAAACTTACGAAATATGAGAGTAATTCAATAATCCAAATGGAAATTTCACATGTTTTATAAATAAGATAATTCTAATTCGCTCAAATTTATTTTAATATTTAATTTCAAAACAATTATTAAAAATACCTTATCCGAAGAAAACTTGAATAACAACAGTCTAGGTGTTTCAATCTGATTTCTACAACAAAGACAACATCTATATTTGTTCACTTTTCTCGATGATTTATCCGGAGTCACACAAGATCCAGCATTCATATCCGTTCCCAAAATTTACACGATACACAATGAAGAAAAATCTAAAGAAATAAAAAAGAGAAAATGCACAAAACAAGATAAACCAAGGGAAATAATAGCTTCAAATGTAAGAAAATGTATCAAAAGAGAAATTTTAAGATTTCAGCAGCATGCTCAAAACCAATAAGCAACAGGCTCAAAATGGCGGCGGCTTCCGGTTTCGTTACGAAAATCCTCGGCTTTCGTTTAGTTCCTGTGCAAAGGCATCAACAGAGGTGGGGATACAATCGTTTACCAAACTTCGAAGTGAGATCTTTGGTATTCTTCCTCGGTGATTTGTATCATCCACGGGGTAGGAACTTCGAAATTTTGAAGATAACCATTTTACTCTACTTTGACATGCATATAGTTGTTATCATTTTGTCAGAAAGGGAAAAAGGGTTGAAAGAGATTTTATTAGACTAAATTTAGTTTAGTTTACATATATTTACTTATTGGAGCATGGTGTATCACGAGAAAAGGCAGATAAATATCTTTTTAATGTCAACACAGTTGTACTGTTCAGTTATTGCATAAGTTGAAAAAAGCGGCTAATTCATTTAGACTGACTGCTTATTCAATAGGACGAATAAAATTTTGAAATGCTTATAAACCCTCGATTGTTCATATTCATAATATGTTATTTTATGCATATCCATCCTTATAACTGTTTTCGAAGTGCATTAAAATTCGACATGAAATATGTAAAGCATAGACAGTTAATGATAAGTATAGCAATAAGATTGTCTCAGAACTGATTTTTGAGGGGCATTACCTAGACATCGCTTATCAGTGCTGCATTCAGTTTCAAAATGGTTCGTTATGGTCATTAATATAATGAACATGGTTCTTTTCTTTGGACAAAAATTTTGAAAAAAAGAAAGAAAAAGAAGGGAAAAGATGAAATCTTGCAATCCATTCCATGAAAATGGTTTACTAAGTGATATAAATTTTTTTTCTTATTATTATTTAATTTTGAATAACAAAGAAAATTCCGTTATGCTCTAACTTTGTGTGTAAATTACTAAATAGGCTATTTCTGTGAGTATTAACTATCAGAAATTGTAAGAATATTCTACATTATCTATCTATTATTACTCAGCATTTAAAAAATTGAACAATAGATTTATTATACAACAGTTTGTAATAATAAGCATGGTATAATTTTGAACAGCTTTCAGCTAATTAAAGGCTTCTCCAAGCTAATTCAATATAAAACAATATTAAACTGACATTACATCAAATCTCTAATGGGAGAGGGGAATTTTTCCAATTCCATGTCACCAAATAATGAAACCAATAATATTTTGTTTATAAAATTTGCCATTGAAAGTCTGACGTGGAAATTTAGATTATTGAAGTGTATGCTGAAGTGTTTACCTCATCATGTAACCAAGGTTTGAAGTGGACATAAATCGAATTAAACCAAACCCAAAAGAGAAACGACTGATTTTTTTCTTCATTTTCATTTGGTTTTAAAGTTTATAAATTATTTTTCATACAAAATGGAATATTATTACAAAAAAAAAACTATTACCAGATTTTGATTTTGAAAGCATATTACATTCCTCACCCATTTAGTTTTTCTGATATGTATGCTACTAAACGAGAAAAACTCAATTATTTTACAAATGAATATTAAATATCTATTTTTGAATTATTAGCTTTAGCTTAGTTAACAGAATCACTATATAAAGTATTTCAGCAATATTAGCCTATTTTTCAGTATGCTTAAAGATAAACTCATTAGCAAAAATTATAGTAAATAATGTATTATAATCCTGAATAGTTTTCATGTTTTTTCAACAGTAATTACATGTTTTAATCTTCATTTTACTGCAATCCATCCAATAGAATTTGAATAGAATAATGCTGTTGCTGTAAATAAGAACAAAATTTTACTGAGTGAAATCCAGAAATACTATCTGTCATAATGAAAATAATTCTAATTAATCAAACTCCTTTAATATTTAAGAATTTGATATATTAAGCAAATATTCATAAAAGAGCCCATTTTTCTATCCTTTGCATGTAAATTTAACAACAACAACAACAACAAAATAGGCATGCATTTGATGAAGACGCACGGTTCATATAAATATGTTCCATGTCTATTGTTTTGCTTTCTACTCATTTTGAGTTATCAATTAAAATACTTCCAAAATAAGCCCACTAACAAGTCAACAGTGATTTATTGTTGATCCTATCATCTTCAGTCTTAATGTATTTCATGCAGATGTACCCTAAATTTCACGGATTAAAACTACCAAGTCGTACATATCTTTAGTCATATCAGAAAAAAGAGAGGAGTTCGCATCAATCTTTTTTTATCGCTCCTAAACAGAGACCATCCCCATTTTCAAGACAATTAATGGCAGTCATTCGGGAATAGATAAAAGTTGTAAATATGTATTGCTATTTTATTACTTTATGTAACGAAATTGAATACTAGAGGCCTTTCCTAGCCTAGTTGCATAATTTATTTTTCATTTAAGGGGTCTTTATTACGATTTTATATCGAAATGAAATGAGAGTCGTAATCGTTGATTTTCAAATGAAAATTATTACTTAAAGTATAAATTCACATCGATTTTAGACTTAGTAATAGTTTATAGCTTAATGAAATATAAATCAACTAAAAAAACATGAGCTCTGTATGGAAAAAGAGAAACAAAAGAAATAAGTGAAAACTTAATTTTATGCAACTGGAACTCAATGAATAAAAGAAATAAATTATTTAGTAAAGTTATCCTTATCATTACAAAGTGGTTGCTGCTTTTTTGTATCAAGGCAAATTATTATTATTATTTGCAGAAAAAAGTTTTAATGTATTTTCAGAGAATTGCTTGAGAGTATCTTTAGATTAGCAAAGAAAAACAAAAAGATCAGAATATATCCATCAACTAAAGATAAGAAAGACTATTTTTCATGACACTGCTGTTATTATACTCTATTATTATTTTGTTATACTGTTCATGCTCTTTAAATCTGCTTATTTGGGGTAAGTTAAGGCTTTTAAAACAGATTAATCTATTGAAATTGAATTGATTGCAATTTCAAATAATTTTCATGATATTTTTTCTCATTTCGCGCTACCATATTACTATTTATAAAGATTACTCTGGATTATTTAATAATTACTTACGTTGTCCGCCTGTGGAGGTACCTTAGATAAAAATCTTCAGGTATGGTAGTTGGTTCTCAAAACCCTAATGTGTACAGAAATGGTGTGATCAGCAACTCCCTACCAACGACGGGACGTTCTTCTAACATGAGGGGTTGTACCATATCGTAAGCCGGTGATGGCTCATCGGATTCCAACTTAATTCCCGAAAACGCTGTCACAGCATCCATTTATTTAGATTTAACTAGGTGTCTTCCGTAAGATCGGAATAACTGTCTATGGTTATTTATGTTCACTTAAACTGTAAACTAAACCTTATATTTTTGAAACAACAAAATAATTTCCTTCAGATATGTTCTTCTGAAGCAATCACGCTGTTTCTTAGATGATTGTTTTTTAATGATAGATACTTTAAATGGTGGGGTAATTACGATTACAATACTACTAAAATCCAGAAATCCAATCTAACCCCAAGAAATCGGATTAATATTCATAAACTCCTTTTGTACTGATATTACATTAAATAATTTGTTAGAATGTAAAAGTGTATTTTTATGAAGCAATAAGATTCATTTCATACTTATCACATTTATTCTAAACACTAAAAGAATGGGAAAACATAAAAAAACATTTAAAGGGGGGGGGACAATAATTTCTTAGCTGTAAATATAAGGTTGTGTTAATACATTTTTTCATCTGAAACCCATTACCTCATAATAACAATAAAACTACTTCTCATTCTTCATTATAATAAGTAAAATTTAGGTCATTTCACATTTCTTTTACGTGAAAATTTTACTTTTTATTGAAACAAAATATTCCCAATCTAGTTTAAAATTAATCAACTATTGGTATTTCTTACGATTTTTGTAAAAAAACACTCATATTATTTAACTCCTAAATAAGGTCTGACATACAAAAACAGTCAAAATATTTTAAAGTATTGAAAAAAAAAATTACATTCTGTGATGATTTCATTTCTTTATAATTTATGACAAATGTTAAATTAAAAATAGAATTGTACGTAGATTTTCATTGGAAAGTGCAGAAAATTAATAGATAAAGTCAAAAATCGTTGAATGACTTATACATCACCTAGATTTAATCAAAATACATATATCATACACTAATTTATTTCTAAAGAAAAACAGCAATTTTTGTGGAAAATTTTAACGAAATGTCAGAATAATTAGGACAATTCATCATATTTGACAAACATAATTACCTACTTTTCTCATCAATGCTTTATCAATTTAAAACTATTTGACATTATCTACAAAACTAACGGAAATTTTGAAGATATTATGATTTAATCAATTTTTAAAAATGTAGTACCATTCAAGTGGAGGAAATGAGGAAATCTACAGAGAAAGATTGGTTTGATTCTTCAGATAGCTATCATTTAATGACTGTAAACGCTTCCACATTATATTCTCATATTAAATGCTAATCAATCAAATTCAAAAATTATGAATTTATTTCAAGAATCCGCAGTTGAATTTTTAATTATTTTTAGTTTTGTCAATTAATGAAACAAGTGAAATAAAATTACAGAAATGCATTAGGACTGAAATCGATGTGAATTATTATAAGAATCGTGTTTCAAATATATCAATAAATATAATATTCTGGAGAATTGAAATTAAGTTAAATACGTTTAAAATATATATGTAGTTTCTGTCAACAATTTTGAATTTATTTATTTTATTCATAACTAGACGCCTTTGGCGACCAGCTGGTTCGCCAAGAGTAATGGGCTCTAAAATGTTCAATTAAATACTTATGTGCCTTGCTCTCTTTATAATTTCTCTGCCAGATATACTTAAACTTCGAAAGTCACGAAACACTGATTTACTAAATTAATGATATAGATGTTGCAAACGATCATAGAAAACTTTGTCTTGTATTTCTTTTTTAGAAAACATAACATTTAATATTTATTTAATTTCATCCAATCACGTGGTGAATGTTAAAATTTTTTTCGATTTAATTTGCAGTCATAGTTAATTTATTTTTTAATTTGAACTTCTGTCAGTATGATTTCAACAGAGATAATAAAAGCTATTTCGTTCATTATTTCTTTTAGAAAATGTCGCAAATTATATTTCTCTTATTTTATCCAGTCACGTGCTAAAAGTTGCATTTCTTTAGATTTGATTTGCAATAATAGTTTTTTTTTTGTTTGAACTTCCGTCAATAGGATGGCAACACACTGATAAAACCTAATTTTTCCCCCTTGACGTGCTCGTGCAGATTAAATTTTATTGTTTTGTCCGAAATATATTGTTGTAAAACATGGTTAAAATATTTCTTTAAAAATTCGTTAAAAATAGAAGTTAAGTTATACATTAAAACACTGATACCATTAGAAAGTTAATTTTTTTTATCTTTAAATTGATGTAAAAATCATGTTTGTGCAATGATATTTTTGGAAGTTATAGCGGAAAACGTCGAAATTTCGCTTAAATTTTAATTAATTTAAATTCTAATTAAAAATTCGGGGAAAAGGCTCCGAGGTGCACATTCCCGACGTCCAAGGTATACATGTACCAAATTTGGTAGTTGTAGGTCCAACGGTCTGGTCTGTAGAGCGCCAACACACACACACACACACATTGAGCTTTATTATAAGTATAGACTAAACATAACACTTATTTGATTTAGGACAATTTATTATAAACGGAAAGAAAATTAAATGCCTGAAATAAATAATTGAAAATGAACAGTGTTCCACACAATTTTCACTCTCTATTTTTCTTTCAGAAATGAATTTATTAACTCGTCAATTTCAAGGCAGCACTAGTGGTGGAATCTAGACCATAAGAGAAAAGTAGAATTAATCAAAAATTGCTTCATTTCTCCTACTCACTCGATTTCGCCTTCAGATAAACATCGTTTTTTCCACTCAAAATGAGATTCGAATCGGAACAAAAGATCTGTCGTTTTTGACCCACAATTCCACTTCCACAGTAACCTTTCTTGTTTGCCATTGTCGTTTCTTAAATGCTTTTTTTCTTCTTCTGCACATTTCGATGCATCATTGGCTTTCACTTTTCACCTTATAGGCCGCACCCGGCAGATTCGTCAAGGCTGAAACTAAATTTTTTAAAGGGAAAAGTGTTCCACACTAATTTCGGGTTTGTCCGTTTATCTCCACCCTTGGAACGAACCGAGTGTTGATCTTGGAAAAGATCGACCTTGACTCAATGTTAGCTTTCGGTCGCAAATTAGTTCTACCCATTACACTCTCACTTTCTGTTTTTCCTATCTCTTAATTATTTTCTTTTTCCTTACTGAACAAATACTGCCTCAAGAAAATGAGTTTACATTGTTCTTGAGTCGTGCAATCGTTACTTGAAAGGTTTGTAATTAAGAGGACAAATTTTAATTTATCAGAAAGATATATTTCGTAACTTTTAATAACCAATCCGAGAAAGAGAATGTAAACTTTTAAATAACATTAATAATAATGCATTTAATATGATACTGAGTATCGGTAAGTTGAAACAAGCAATGATCATTCTATATAGTTGATGGAAAAACACGGAACATTATTGGAAAAAAGTGCTACCCAATTTTCCAGGAAGCTATTTCTTGCGATTGTAGATCTTCACTCAGAAAGAATTTTTAAATTAAACGAATTTCAAAGTTTTTTTCAATAACTTAGAAAAACATTATAGAAAAATTGAAAAAAAAACCTGATATTTTTAAATCAGTATATCGATTCACAATATTTTACCCTCAAACATATAACAGCTTTACCCCAATGATATGGTGTTTTTGGACAGATAAAAGTGTAATTTAAAGGACCAGACGGATTGAAGTATGATAAATTAATTCAATGTTTCGCTTTAATGAAGCTGAAATATATAATAAGAAATTCCCTGGATAAGAATCACAATGTACTATTCTTTCAGAGGAAAGAAGATGTAAAAAATATCAGGACATATTCATCAAACAATGTTTAATCGTACCTAGAAAATATAATAGTCAATATAATTTACCAAAGATCAACTCTTCTGCATTGCTATATAAAATAAGTTTTTTTTATCACATTAAAAAGCAAAAAGTGATCTTTTTAATATCAATTTCATTCCCGTACTATGATTTCCATACTCTTAATAATTTTAAAAATGTAATATACAGTTTGTAACAATATTTAGTGACATGAAATTCAGACTTAACCAGCAATTTAGTCGCGTCTTTTAATCAATGTTGAAATATATTTTTAGAAATGCTTCCTTTGAACATTAATTTTTAAGTAGGAGTTTCACTACCACCTTTATTTAGCAGACTATATACACTTTTTAATTTGTACTTATTACAATTTTTTCACTTATTCATTGAGTTCCGTATTTTCCCATTTTATCAAGTTAAAAAAACTGGTTTCTTTAAAAACGACTACATATATTCTTTATTAAAATTTAACATTTCAAAAAGTCAATAATTGAAGTGAAAAAACTGTCCCCGAAAGGATGATAGTATTAAATATATTTTAATCTAATGTTATCTATTTTTGAGACATTAAACTTTCTCCAACGGCAAAGTGTTAGTATTTCTTGTGATTTAAAATATCTCACATTTTATTAAATTAAAAAAGTGAGTTTCATAAGATATTTTTTTTCTTTCTGTAAGAGTGAATGAATAATACATAAATTATTTTCGAATAAGAATTTTAAACAAAATTGAATAAATTGCTGATTATTTTTTATTTTATTTGTATACTTATTAAAAAAAACTGAAATTTTATAATAAAATACTAGCCACTTTTGCGATAGAACTTGTGTCTCAGAAATATCATTAGCTTTTCTGGATTTTAAATTTTTCATTCAGGATGCATGTCTAATGAAACTGGAAAATATAAATTTTTGAAATGAATTTGAAAATATATATGGCATATCTATTCTAGTGCATGGCAAATCTATTCTTCTCTCCACATATGGCTATTCTAGTTATTCGGAGATTCTCTTAAATTTAATTATTGTGATTGCTCTCAAAGTTGGAAGCAAAGAAAGGTAGTTGGAAATTGGTCGAAGAGAATCATGAGCTTTGATATGAATAAAAATTGGAAACGGTAGTCAAATGTTGAAGCTGGGGACTGTATTTTTCGTTTCACCAATTATTTTAAATATATAGAAGTTAAGGTAACATGTTGCTTCCCTTTTAATTTAGGAAGTGTTTCATGGAATTGAATGTTATTATGGTTTAACAAAATTATTTTTGTTCATAATAAGAATAGTACTGTAAATGTACTTGGTAAAAAAAAGAAATATTTAATTTTTCCCTAACCATAGCGTTATATTTCTCCTTTTCCCACAACTAGCATAGTATATCCCTTTTTCTAAATATGTATAATCATTATAGTTAATTTCTACAAACATTTTATTCCTTTAAGAAATTTCTTTCATACAAGATAAGCAGTTACGGTTTCTGGCCTTTTTAAGATAATGTTATCTAACGCAGTTTATTGCTTTTTGTATTTATCTAAATTGTAAAATATACAAAAATGAAATATCATTATTTATTAACAATTAAATATGCGAGCTCTGAGTGATAATTTTGTAGGAGTTATCTAATCATTTTATTAATATTTTTATTTAAAAACTTAAGTTTAGAATTCCAAAACTGTATATATTTAAAATATATGTCAAATTTAGATTCTAAAATCTTTTTTTGTTTAGACTATTATCCAATTTCAAGTTTTAAAATTTTTACTATTGAATTCTTTCTTATGAGATGAAGAGTAAGCTATTGAATAATATTGGAAAATTGAGAAAATAAATTTCATCTTTACAAAAATATTACTAAATTGATGAACAAAATTAAATATTACTAATACAATAAATTTACTGTGGATAATAATAGTTTCATAAACTTAAATGTTTAAAATGTTTCATGGATTAAATAACATCCATTTTAAATTGGCCTTATATTCATATTTCGGTGGCATTACAAAAAACAATTTTTAAATAATAATTAACACATTTCTTTTAAAAAAATTAGTTATATTTATCTTATTTAAGAGAAAATATCTCCAAATCTGTATTCTAAAATTTCAATTTAGAAAACAGTTCCATTAAAAAAAATTCTTTGGAGCTCACTTATTCCTCTTTTCTCAATTATTCCCCCCCCCCCACTTTGCCATAGTTGTCTTCAGAATTATTTTTCAACACCTGATAGTAGCGATTCAAATTTGAGAATGTTATTGCATTCTAAGTAAAAAAAAAAATTCAAATCAATTCCAACTTTGTTCATTTTTAATACGATACATTTTACAATCACTTTTAATATATATACCATAATTTCATTTAATAATAATAAGTGTTATTAGATAATTGCACTATGTTTATAAAGTTCCCGTGATTTGAAATAAAAATGCTGCTGACATCATTCTTTAAACAATTCGGAGAATTTTGAAAAAAGGGTGGACTTCTAATGTTTTATTCGGAGAGTTGAGATGTCCTTGAAAGTGCATTCTTTCATTGGATTTCCCACATGATTATTTGGCAGAATTTGAATAATGATCACAGTTTAAAGCGGGGTAAACGACAGAACACTAAACGTCTTTGAACTTTATGTTTTATGATTCTAACAGGAAATATATTTCCATAAAAGGGAATAAACTATAACTCTCGTCCCAGGGGGAATGCATGAACAATGAAGGCATGTCAATTTTTTTTTCAGACCAGAGACGAATTTATTTTAAAAAGTTGTATCATTACTGAATCCAGCAAGATTCCAAAAGCATGTGAAAATATCATATATAACCGTCAAATTTTATATATAGTTCAAAGACAAGATCAATGTAACAGATAAAATTTTATTATTAATCGTCATCTTGTTATTAAATCTTCTTAAAGCACGCATCCTCTGAATCAAGTTATAATATCAATCCTTACACAGCAAAATCGCAACGACTAAAATTTTCAATATTTTTTCAAAATTCAAATAAAGGTACAATTTTTTTAAATTACTCATGAAACATTGCTAAAAAACTTGGTAAAAGTGAAAATATTTGCAATACAAAGAATGTGAAAATGATGTGAATGTGAAATTGAGAGAATGTGAAATGTAGATTCGAGAAATAACAAATGCATAAGTCACCTAGAAAAGTAATTTCAATCGAAGATATTTCCAAGAAATGATTACAGTTCACATTTATTAAAATTGATATTATAAACTATCCAATAATGACCTCTTACGTTCTGAATCTTTTTATTTCTTCAATTTTTTGTCTGTCTTTCTGGAAATATTTCCAAAAATTCTTGGAAACCTGATCGACAGATAGAATCAAGCCATGCTCACTGTAAGCTGATCCAAGGATTGTTTCTCCGTACTTGGAAACATTTATACTTTATTAAGTTTATGAATTCCAATATCGAAGAAGTGCTTTGTAGTAGAGCTGCAAAGCAAGCATTCCTGAGACAAGGCTAACTATGCAATAGATTTTCGTGACATCAAAATCACAAAACGAATATGAATTTAACGAAAAAATGTATTAAATCAATATATAATGTATAATCTAAACAAACTAAATATTGAACATTTATAATTTTATGCGGAACATACATTTACATCTCTACTAACAATAAAGCAGAATGTGAATGTATTTAAATTACAGAATTGGTCATTTGATTTATAGCTATCAAAATTGGTGGAATATATTTTGGAATATAATAATACATATCCATCAGCATTAACTTTTCAAAATTTTAAATAGTATTTCAATTAGTTATAAGGAAACGAAATACCTGCGTTTTTTCAAGATAATCCCAGCAAATATTATTATTCACACTTTATTTTCACTCCACTTTAAAATCTGTTTTTAAAAAATGCCTTTTTAAATTATACCATATGCAGGAAAATGTTTTTTTATCAATTTTTTAATAATATTTTTTGCTAAGTTTCAATTTAAAAATCATTGATGCTGAGGAGCTCACACTGTTTTCACTGTTTCATCGAATATTTGATCTTTTGATCTTCTTGCATGTTTCAAAACCAAAAAAAAAATGCTAATAATCTTAACTGTTTACATAAAAAATAGAAAAGTGAAATTAATTAACTGCAAAAAACAACGTGCAATTTGATACAGATGTTTAATAGCATTTTTACACCATTTGGAAGGTTTAGTTTAGTTTAGTTTAGTTTAGTTATATTAACGTCCATTTTAAAGGAACACGAGGGCTATTTTGGGACGGAACCACTGTCAAATGATTTTGAACCACTGTCAAATGACAAGGACGACATTTGCACTGGCATCCTCCTCTCAACACCACATCAGCGGGAGGCCGTTTGGCCTGACAGATTTAACGTGCAAGAGACCCCCTCACATGACGGTTCTTCGGTGGAATCGAGTCTCGAACCTCAAACACTTCGATTCCGAACCCGAGACCTTACCACCAGGTCACCACGGCCCACCATTAGGAAGATTCATGTTTACAAGAAAATAATATTATTTTTAGCACAATTTTGATGGCCGTATTGAGGGAAACATGAATCTCCTAATGGTGGTTAGTCATTAAAGTCAGGTTATCGATAAGATGTTCAGTTTAAAATAAATGAAATATATACAAACGACTCAGTTGATTGAAAAAGACGACTTATTTGTTTCATAAAAAGCCTTTTTTATAAGGTAAGTATAAGTTGGGCATTTAATTAGCAAAACTTTAATTACTTTGAAAGTATTTCTAAGCTTTCACAATAATAATCATTACATAATTTCCATGACACATAAGAATTTTACTAATGATATAATTGTGATTTTCTTTAAATTTTTATTACCGTTTCAAGTACTATAAAAGGTTTATTATACAAATTAACATATATTTCAAAGTAAAGCTTTTACACGCAAACTAACATCACAGTGTAAAAAAAAAACCCTTCTTTAATTAATTTAAATGGGAAATGGATTTGACCCATCACATATGCACTTTAAAACATTTATTTTCAATTTCCATCATGTGGGATATTTTGATCCAAACTACGTAAGCCTTTTTCTGTCAGTTAGTTTCCAAAAAAACTGCAATTAGTCGTTCCCACTCTTGACAGCTTGTAAGTACAAGGTAGCTCATCCCCTGTTTCGAAAGCAACAGGTTGTGCCGTGACATCATCTGCAAAAAGTACCCATTACTCTGAAATCTTTGTAGGTATAAAGATGTCATGGTCTTCTTCACTCTTTGTCCCCTAAGAGTGCGTTGACTTGCATATGTTTTTCGACATGCTGTTTTTTTTTTCTACTGAGAAGGTCATTTCAGATAATTATTTTGTGTTATTGAGGTTTCCGAATTAATTGTCTTTTGAATGGGAAGGAGTGGGATTTTTTTTTCATTGCTAAGGTGAATGGAATCCGCATGAAGCTTCATTGTAATTAGAAAAGCCATATTTGGACAATTGTATTAAATTGATTGGGGCATCAAAAATTATGTCAAAAAAATCAAAATGCTTGTTTAATGAGATAAAAGGAAAACGTCCTGTTGATCGTAAATTTTAATGAGTGATTCATATGAATTGTAATTTCTTGAACACTCATTTATTTAAAACTCGCTGTCTTTGGCAGCTAGCTAGTTCTCACGGAATATTGATTGTGTTTATATTCCAATAAAACTCTGACGCATAACTAAATACTCATGATTCCATCAAAAAAGAACTTTGAATAATCGAAATATGATATGCGTGAAACTCATGTTATTTTAATAATTTTACATTTATTCCATTTATTTTATAAATGAACCTTTCTTACTAAGACCATGACCACCATCTTATGACTTTTATCATAAACCAATTTCTTATGCCAAATGTAAACTGAAAAGTAATTAAAGAGCATCTTTCTTCATTTATTTTTAATGAATGAAGAGATATTTTTGAATATCTGAATGATGCGATATCAGTTGATCTGAATGTTGTCTAATCAGGGCAACATTGAAATATGTTTTTGAAAAATTGTGGAAAAAAAGCCAGTTTAAAAAATAGTCAAAACTTAAAAAATTTCACACAAAAATGCAAATAATAAAGTATAAATAAATTAAAATGTAAATAATAAGTTTTTTTATAATTAAATTACTTTTTCACTATAATATTTTCAGCGTTAAAAACCCAAATTCTAAAAATTTTATTTAATTGAAGTTTCAATTAATTAAAAAAAAGATATTTGGAATTGATATTCTGAAGCATTTTTGTACCAAATCTGATATGTCTACGTCAAATGGTACTACTGTAGAGATATAATACACTTGTGCTCTCTCACATCTACACTTTCACATTCTTATTTTATACTGGTAGAGATATATTCAGAATGAATTGAATTTTAAAATATTTATATACACATAGATATCAAATGTTTAAATTTTAAGAATATTTTTCCTTTATTTGACATAAATTATAAAAAACATAACTAGTTTTTATTTAAAAAATCAAAATAATTGAAAAAAAGGTGTTTTTTTTTTTTAAATCCTGAAATGCATGAAAAAAAAAGAGTTATTTTTTGGAATACTTTTTTTCCTGGTTGGGAAGGAAAAACGAGTGAATCAATGAAAAGAACGCTTCAAGTATAAATTCCGCATCTTTTTATAAATTTATTCAATAAATATAAATCAAAAAATGTAGAAGGGTACTATATCAGCATTTCTTCATTAGTTGTGAACATATTTGAAATATCAATGAGTACAAAAAAACTTTATCTATCAAACTTAAACTTTGATAATTTCGAGTTGATTTTTTCGATTTAGTAGTTTTCATATTTTGCCTGATTCTAATAAAATGTACTTTTCGAGTGAATTAACTGAAGAAATCTTTTTATATGTAGATTTCAAATATTGGGCTATGTATTATTATATTCCAACAGATTTGGTGCCTTATTTTTGAATATTGTATAAAATAAATATAAATCATTTCCACCATAAGAAATTTCACTTAGAAATTTGAGAGAATTTCTGAAGATTTTAAGGCAAAGGTACAATCAAAATTCAGCTATTTAAATTGCCACGACTGGCATTGTAATACATAGAGACTTAATAATATTTCTCACACAATGAATTGACTTACTTAGAATTATACAGAAAACCAAATTTTTTATAAATAAAATGAAAAACATTAGGAAACCTCCTTCGACTTTAACAAACTCTTTGATTAAAAAACATTAAAATATTCAGTAAGAAAAGCGGTATAATAGATTGAATCACAGCAATTAAACCACTGAACTCATTCGATTAGTTGAAATGACTCCTCTACGAATGCATTTCATTTGTGTTTGATCAATTTATTTTTGACGAAAGAAACGAAAACAGAGCAATGGAGCAATTATTCATGGGGCGTCATAATCAAATGACAAACTCATGCTTTCGAACTTGTTATAGTGGCTGTGATGACCTAGTGGTAAGGTCTCGGCCTGAGGATTCCAGTTTGAAATTCGAATCCGATAAAAGTCTTCCTTTATGAAAATTAGACACACGTTAAATAGGAAGTCGTAGCTTAAACCATGTGGTTTGGAAGTTCAGAAAGAAAAATTCTAGGTGATATGTCGTCCTTGATGCTGTTCAAAATTATGAGATCCTGTCAAAAAAAAGCTCATATGTTGTTGGCCAAATAGATACAAACATAATGTTGATATAATTAAACTGAACTTCTAATTCTATCGGTGAGTTAAAACATCTTTTAATTTTGCGCAAACATCCCATGAAAGGAAAGATACATTATTGCTGAATCTTTGGCTGTTATAATACAAAAAGAAAGTTATTGTACCGAAACAACAACCCTGTTCTACAGTCTTTAAATATTAAAAGCATAGAGAGTTAAAATTCAAGAAAATGCCTTTCGTTTACATTATACAGCTTACTGTTTTATTTTAGAAACTAAGATTTTAAAACTAACGTTCTACATAAAGTTAATAAAACTTAAAATTAATCAGATAAATAATGTGAGTAAAATTCACTTAACATGTTGAAAATTCAAAAAAGAATTGTCAAAATAAGTTAGGGTTAACTTTACAACTCTGACGAAGACGAACGATTTTGAAAGAAAGGGATGGAAAAGAAGTAAAATAACAAATAAAAGAAGACTAAAGTCTTTATTAATGCTCTGATGTATGATCTAAAGCTATAGTTTTGCAGGGTGTAGAAAAAGAAATAAAAAAAATTATTTGAACCTTTGAAGCAGAATTCTTTGAATAGAATTTCACTTAATCTCAGAAATATCCACTAGATTTAAAATTTAAATGAATTTGATACTTTTTATGCATATTAATTGAATATGTAATGCATTCCTATGACGTTTTTGCCACTTCTTAAACTTAAGGTATCCAACTAAGTTAAAAACAGTGACAACTGACCACATTGGTTAAAAAAAATTTTTCGTCGTTATTTCTTGTAGTTCAGACTTTCTTTTTACCAAAACAGTTTATCTTTTCTAGAAAAAGGAAGGCCCGACCTATCATCCAGGGTCACAAATCTTTTCGGTTAAAATTTATCTTTAACTTCAGTTTTCCCAAAGCTTTGATTTTCATAAAAATTCTGCACCGTTAACCTGATATTTCAAAACCTAATAGAGGTATTTACATATAAATTTCAGCGTGTGTTTTAAATAATAGGGGCAATGAAATGAACCAAAAGTTTTATTGTTGGTGAAATACTTTTTCCTTTATCGGTGTTTTAAAAAAAAATTAAGTTGCGAATTTATGAAAAAATGTTTATATATGTATAATTTTACCCACAACTTTTTTGCATCTCAAGATGTTTCTTAGATTTTGGTTCATTTCCTTCATCATTGTATTCTATAACTTGTGTACAAAGAAAAATAAGATTGCTGTATTACAATTTTGTGTAGTTAACCGTTTTGGTTAAATTTCATTAAAATGTGCTAGAAACTTTCCTATTTTTCAAAATATACTATATTTTCAAATAATTCTGTAGGAATTATAGTATTTTGTATTTTAATCAACAATGAAACTAAAATCTATAATTTTAAATAGTGTTTAAAAAAATCCAATTTTTCAAAACATTTCCTTCGAATGTAGTCGGATACCTTAGGTACCCAATGCGCTGATAGGAACCATATTTGTAATCATCCAAAACTCTATAAATACTCCAATGTACTATAATACAACAATAATACTATAATATTCTAGTTATATTACAAAATTGTAACTCCATCTGATACACTCAACTACCATCTAAATAATGTTTGCTCTGTTTTTACTGCTGAGTTGGTGGTATTTTTTTACGCACTACAGGAAATTTCTCGTTCTACTCAGCGCAGTTTTATCTTATATACTGATATCATGAATGTTTTGGAAACACTTGCTCATTTCCTGGACCATATGCATCCAATCGCTTTAGAAATTTTGTTTGACTTGCAGTTACTGTAAAACAGAGGATTTAATATAATTATCTGCTGGGTTCCGGGTCAAGTGGGTATTTCGGGCAATGAGGAGGGTGATGCTGCAGCTCAATCTGCTAAATACCTCTGTCTCAGCACCTCCCATATTGTGAAAAGTGGGAGGTGGGATAATGTGGACTTTTTAATGGGAGACACCTCCCATTAAAAAGTCCCTTTTTATCGAATTTTTACAACATGGCAATAATCTTGGAATCAGCAGATCCAGAACAGACTACATTCCATAAAACCCACCATTGGTTTGTGGACTGTTCTACCTATACGAGAGGTTGATGTTAAATTGACTCGCCTCCGTATAGGTCATATTCGTTTCACTCACCATCATCTAATTTTTGGTGATAGGGTGCCACTTTGTCCCACGTGCCATGAGAATTTTAGTGTGAGGCACATCTTTGTTGAATGTCCTTCCTTTGATCACCATCGTTATTTCCATTTTAAGCCAAATTCTCTTAACCTAAAGGACTTGATTGGTGAGAAACACCATCCAAATGTTTTTAAATTTTTAAAATCAATTGGGATAATGATGAGAATTTAATTTTTTTCTTCTTTCTTGGTTAACATTTTCTAATCGTATGTATTTTGTGTTTTAAAATCTGTATCGTTTTTTATTCAAACAGTTTCTACATTTTTTTAATTTAACAAAAGTCTGGCACAACTTAGCCAAGAATGGCTCCTGTACCAATAAATCCCATAAACCAACCAACCAAAACCAAAACTCTAATATCATTTGTTCTGACAACAACGTTTTTCGAAATTTTTATTCTGCTTCACAGTTTTTCGAGATTTTAATTTATCAAACATATGTATTATTTCCTCTTATGAGAATAGTTTTCTTTAAAGAATGAATTTTCTTAGCTGCGCATTTTTCTTAAAATGTTTTTACTTTCACATTATTGTACACTGCGGTAACACTTTTGGATATACATAATGATAAATGTCTCTTTGTTTATTTTATGAATTGCTTCCAATCTTATCTTAGAATGTTGAAAACAATATTTTTGTCACATACAGGAAAGATAAAAGGATTTCTTTAAAAAACTCTATGTTAGCTTCTAAGGAAAGAAATTTTAAGTGTTTTTCAATTTTTCAAAACAATATATCATGCATTAAAAACATATATTTTTTAAATTGACAATCTACAATAGATTTATTTTACGAGGATCATTTATCAAGGTATCACTTTCTGTTTTGACATAAACAACTAGCCAGGAAAACCAATCTTAAAAAGGTTGGAAGAAAAAAAAATGAACTTATCGTAAGAATCCTACATTGTTTTTACTTCCTATGTTGTAAAAGAAAAGAAATTATACATTATAATCCTCCTTCACAACTAAATGGTTTTTACCGGTTGCTTCCCATAAATATAATACACTTACTGCAGGCTATATTTCTTCATAGTTGATAAGTTCCTAGAAATCGTAGGAAATTAAACCTGTTCCATGCAAGAGATGGACAAGATGTTTCCGCGCCGGCGGCCAAAGCACTTGTTTTTACCTGCCATTCCCGGAAACGATGAGCGAACGCCCAAGATGCTCCGTGATAAAATCTTGTTATGGGCACGGGTGAACCATTCACTCATGAAACAAATCGACCAGTGCATTCTGTATGCCCGTATTCTCTTAGTTTCGTGGGCTAGTCAATCGTTGGCCGTATTCATCTTCTATATAGTGCATTGTCCGGTTATACAGGCCGGTCAATTAAAACTGGCGTAAGTCCACAAACAAAATAATCAGAATCTGAAATATTTTTATGAAGGCCAGAATTCCTATCTTTGTTTCTATAATGTTTTGTATTTATTTCAATAATGCTGATATACTTTCAGATTTCTCATAAAATTAACATTGCAGGTTAAATTTTCTTTATAGTCTCAAAGTCGTTGTTCCAAAATTCTCTATTTAAGAATCAGCAAGTCTTTTCTTAAGGGAAATATTCGGAAATAGCGAATTTTTTTTGTTGAACTTAGAAATTTCGACATAAAACATGAATTTAGGAAATTTCGAATAATTTGTTTCAAATAACAAAGATTCTGAGAAAAATTATTAAATTAACCAGCCACAAGAAAAATACAGCTTATTGAAAATAATTTTTCTTGATTATAAAAGTACTTCTATGTAATAAGAAGGCTTACATCATTTTTGAGTGCAATTTTCCTTCTGTAAATGAATATATTCCTATCCTTGTCTTACGATCGACTATTTATTAATTTTTTATAAACTTTATTACTTCTGTAGTCATTTTAAATGATAAATATAATTTGAATTAATAAAAAGTGTTATATCATTTTATCTTTTCACTCAATAAAATTACAGTATAGATGAGTAATCTTATAAATGTACAGAGTTTTTGTAGCCTACTATCTGACTTAAGCCGCTGTTTTTCTTAAAGTCCAATTCAAGTTAACTGGAGATGATGATTCCGGAATAAAATTGAGGAACACGTGCTTGTCATGTTTATTGTAATTATCGTCATCGGTAGGCGTGACCGTGTGGGTGTGTGACACTCCTCGCCATTACCTTGGCCACCGACTGTCATTGACCTTGGAAAGGGATCAAGGTCCTTCCGAACTATTTTTTTAAATAATATTTATGTGTACTTTCGTGAGGGTGGAGCAGGTGTCAAAATATTTCTTTCCTTTTACAGCGAAAGGAAGATATCTTCATAATATTTTTCACTCTCGGTAAAAAAAAAATTTTAATTTAGGGTCAAATTCTAGTTTTGTCAAGTATATACAGAAATATTTTAAGTTTTTTTATTATTCAATTAAGAAAGTAAGGAGAAAGTAAATATTCGTTCCACTTATTTTAAATAAATATTACACTTTTCATTTCTTTTTTTCCGATATATGTTTTTCGTCTATTTTCTTTGCATTCGTAAATCAAGACGAATTTTTCCAGAGGAAAGAAGCTCCATAGCAAACACGTTATCTAAAATTTGGAAATCTCAAAATAAAATTATAATTGTTAATCTTTGACGACGATAAAAAATTATTATGTTTTGCATTTTATTTTTTTTAATGACAATCAATTAATACTAAAAAAGAAGTGATTATGATGGTTTTTACTTACCTTTATTTATTGATAAATCTGTTGGGATGCCTCATGATAACAGAAAAGAATAATCCAATATTTAAACCAGGCAAATAATATCACAATTTGAAATTAGTTGCAATGTTAGCAAAATAATCTAACTTTGCAGCTTCGCATAAATTGCAAAGATCATACCTTCGAAATTATGCAAAAAGAAATCGAGTATCGTTTGATTTCAATGAGATAATTTTTCTTGACATTTTTTCCATGCTTTGATACTCGCTTATAAATCAGTGTGTTTTAGATTATATTAAATTATTTGTCTCAAAAGTCAAGATTCTGTCAAATGATGATTTACTGAAGTATCTAGATATTGTCAAAAAATTGTAAATATTTATACATTTTATTTAATTATTTTAAATGAAAGTCTAAATTTCTTTGTAGTAAGATGCTGAAATTCAGGTCTCTTGTGAATTGCCCAAAAGTAAACATCTCCTTGTTCCAGATTATTATATACTGTAACTTTTAAGACATTATATATTGTTACCAGCTAAATTCATAATCAAAGATATTATACATATCACTTTTGTATAAAAAATTAAAGAAAAATCAGTAAAAAACATAGTTCTGATATTTGAATAAGGGAAAGAGAGGGGTTAAATTTGCTTTTGAATAATGGCTTTTCGAAGCTTAATCCTGTGTTTCACAAACAATTATATGAACCAAGTCCGCTTATAGCGGGATCTTTGGTGAGATCGGAGGCAGTACGGATGGAAAAAAGCGTGAAAGAAAAAAAAAGGGGGGGGGGAAAGGGGGAAATAAAAAAAGGGGGGAAAAAGGGTGAAAATCAAAGATGGGTGCAGATGCTTGGACACCAATTTTAAGCCAATATTTTTAAAAGTCGTGGAAAAAAAGTATTTTATGTCGTATACTTTTTATAATTCGAATATAATGAGAGAAAGTGAGAAAAAATAATTTCCTTGGTGTCCATTTCTGCAACCAAAGCCACTAGTAACAGGCTTTTACAGCCAGTTACATTGTTATGCCATTAGCCCATATTCCATATGCTACTATCCCAAAATGGGATGAATCTCAGATTCTACGATTAAACTTTGTTATTTTGAAAAATAGATATCTAATCAAAAATAGGTCTCATAAATGTTTAGGACAAAAACTAAAAAAAAAAGTTTTTGTGAAACAAAATCAATTATGCCATTGTTTTTAGCAGCTGAATTCAAGGCTCAGTTTTTACTTCAAGAGAATTGTTTTTCTGCTAATTTGGACGAACCCGAAACAATTGGAATTCGTTCAACTGAATGATGATGAACGTTTTTTTTTTTATTATAGTGATATAGTGCTTAGATTAACGTAAGAACTTTTGGATAAAGTCATTTTACTAGAAAATATGAGCGCTCCTTAAGAAAATGAATTCTCTTAAGGTTGACTTGTAAACAAATTTTAGTCAAAAAATTCAAAATCACTTTTATTTATCAAATTTACAGCTGCGAAAATCTTTAGCCTTGCTATTTTGTTACGTTTTCGCATATAAATCTCCCTTATACTTTTAGAAGAGCGCTGAATAATGTATGACCTTTACTGAAATTTAATGGTCGTTTCAAATGCAATTATTTATTTTGTTAAAATGAAAATGTGTCAAAACTGCAATTATCCAGACAGGGAACAGCATTTTTTTAATATTTCACTGTCAATTTTGATTTAGAAAGCAAGTAAACTAGTGAACATTAATCTTAGACTTGAATTGTAAGCTTTGTAGATTAGCCTTAACCCCTTGAACACGGATAGTGAGATGTAAGTGCTTTATTTGAAAGTTCTGCATTGTTAGAATCCTGAAGGCAGTGTATATTTTGAGATTCCATTCCAACGGAATTTCCAAGTTCTACATATTTAATTAATTTATTTATTTTCCGTGGTCATACGTTAACGGGAACGGACGAGGAAATAAAATTTCAAAAAGTACTATTTAAGGTGTCCGAACATCCGAGATTAGTTAGAGCAAGTTTCAAATATTTACTATATTTGAAGAATTATTATTACGTTTTCTAATTAAATATATTTTATTAAAAGATATTAAATATAATTAAATTTTTCAAATTATTATCTTAAATTTCTATTTTTGTTAAAGGTATAAATTTTAAATGGCCAAGGAATCCAGGAGAATTTTGATTCGTACATTGTTCTGAAGTGAAAAAGTGTCATAGCTTTGAAGTAAATAACAAAAATTGTTACGATTTTATAAAATTAAATAAATATAGGATTAATAGTAAAATAAAATAAATATTATGTTAAATTTTTCTATAAGTTCGCTTCTGAGAAATACGTTTTCCTCATTTTACAAATAATATAAACCTTCAAATTTAAATGAATGAAAGACATTACCTAATAAACAAAATAAAAACAATAAAAACTTATTGCTCCTACCTATGATTTATTACTTCTCATTAATATTTAATTTTATTTTTTGGGCTTATTTGTTTGCTAATTTTTTGAATTTTGTCAACGTTTCTAACAACTTTCCCTAACAAGTATCATTCTTAGTGGATAAAGTTTATAGTTTCAATAATGATTTTTAAAAAAATTCATCTGTTTCAAACTCCAAACAATAAACAAAATAGCATGAATACCGAATTGCAAAAGATGAGTACCAGATTCAGTTGCACTTATTGCGGTGCTATAAATGGGATTTAGAAAAATGATATCTATTCTGAGAGACATTTAAAGACCGGCAAAGTTCTTAATTCCATTTTCAATAATTTTTGTCTTTATAGGAAGACTAAAGTATTATAATTTCTGTCTTCTTCTCTCTTCGCACAGCATTTTGTATTTTTAAAATAGATTTTAAATGCAGTCTCTAAAAAAATTTAAAATCTTTCTTCAATAATTTCTATCAAAGAGGATATCTTCTATTATCCCAGAAAATATTTAATGCCCAATCACTAACTTTAATTACAGAGCCATAACTAACGAAGAGAATTCAAACGAAATATTTTATAGAAGATTAACTAAATAAAAACGTTTGAGGAAAGGCAGAAAAATATTAATATTCAATTTGTTTGAAAATTTTTAGCTCTTTTACTAAAATAATGCATCTGATGTTTAAAAATTATTGCATTGTTAAATTTAATTTTTTAAGCTTATTATTTCCTAGGAAAGATAGAATAATTAAAGATAGTTACTCTCATTTCATTAAAATGAAGACATTTGGGTAGCACTTAGTTTTCAAAATGAAAATAAGTTTATTCAAACTGTATTTGGAATATTTTATTGCTTACATAGTGAAACCCGAACGTTAAACTTTTTTATAAAAATATATTTTATTTAAATGTTTAATTTCTTAGATAAAATTCATTAGAATTCAATGTGATTATTAAAAATATTTTAAAGTAATATTACTGTTGTGGGTAAAGAATATACATAATATTATAGTGATAATTCACATTTTATCAATGATCAAGTGCCGAGATGAGATATTTCATTTTCCACATGCATAGTTCATAAAAATTCACTCTACGTGGTAAAACTCTATCGACGGCTCATAAACGCAACACATTAGCATCTGAAATTACTCATTCCTCCTGTTTAAAACTCATTTCCTTACATTAAGTCGGAGACACCAACTCGGCAGGATTTCAATTTGCAAGAGACAAACATCGGTTTTGGAACGACTAAGATGCAATCAGAAGTTTGGAATATGTTCCAGAAAAGGAAAAGGAAGAGAATTTATTACAAGCTTCCCACAGCTTTGGAATTCAGTTTAACCAACGTTTCTTCACAATGGGGCATCATAGCCTCATGCTTGTTTGTGTCACTTTATTTTTCTATTTGATCGACAAAGAACAAACCTAGTTTTATCGTTTTTTTCTGAATTGACGCACGTAAACATCACAATTTCTCTATTTTATGTTTCTCTTCCTGACTAGTCGTTGAATCTTCGAATGCAATTTGCTGTTTGTACTTGCTTATTTCTTTTATAGAGGATGCATTATTGACTTCGTTCGCTGCAAGGCCATTTAATAGATTTCCTCTTCGAATGAATTGACCAAGTTCCTGTATTTATCTGTAGGTGGACATCAGTAAACGCCTCTAAACCTGATAGCCATTGTTAGGGTTATAAAGAAAGCATAACTCTTTGTATTTGAAATTAATGGCAAACATCGTCTTTTGAATATATTTCTTTATGAAAACATGGTTTTGAAAAGATAGTGAATACGCCGTGAGCATTCATATTATCGAATAATCACTGTATTCTCTATGTTCAATTGATTAATCATAACATGTTAAATTGAATATGTTTTATAAGTTACTTCTTTAGTAGACGTAAAAGAACACAATTTTGTTATTTTTTTAAACTGTTAATTTTTAAAATATTAAATTTTTTCTGAGTTCATTCTTATTGCTATTTAGGCGTCAACATAAAATCTGTAAACAAATCAAAATGTTTCTGATTTTTATCAATTGCAATTTATCAGCATTATACCAAAAATTAAACGATTGGAATTTAAATTAATAGATGTAAATAGCATTACGATAATCATAAAAATGATTAAAGATTCAAAAAGAAGAATTAAATTTATTAAAAATAATAAAAAATACAAAAATATTTAAAGAATTTTTGTTATAATTTAAAAAAAATGTTAAACATCACATTTATAAAAACGTTCATAATGTGTTATGGTTATAATTATGAAAAGCATTTAATAAATATTATTAAACATTTATAGATATCTTTACGCAGTTTATAAAAAATAATTCTCCTTAAATCTGCAAAATAAACCATTATGCAATTGATCATTTTTATTTATCTTGTATAATTTTATACATATTAAGAGACTTAAGTAATTATAATTAACTAAATATTAATTTTTTTTAGGAAAAAATAAATTAATAAACAAAACTTTAAACTTTTAGTTGATAACTATTATTTCTTAGATTTTACCTTAGTCACTACGTTTAAGTTTTAGTTAATTGAGCTTTAGCTGAAATTAGTTTTGTTTTTTCTTACATATTTTTTTCTCTGTAATCCTTTTTCACATGCAATTTTTATTTTAACGGAATGAAAATATTTCAGACTTTAGATCTCTTATTTTTTAATAGTCTGTTTTCTTTTCTGTAGGTTTCTCAGTTATATTTAGTATAAAAACTGAAATTATTCTTTTATTAAAATTTCTAATGCCCCTTATTAATAAATTGATTTTTTAATCAATTTTTAATTGATTTTTTAGTTTATTGAAATCCGATAGCAAAAAAATCATATATGTTGATGTATTGGGTCATTCGGAAAGTCATTTCGTATTTTTGTGTCAAAATGAAAAGAAATTTTCGTTTAATGAATAAATTATTTATTAAATTATAAAATTGCCATTCTGGTCTAATACCTTTTGCCATTCTGGTCTAATACCTTTTGGTAGTAACATGATTACACGCTCATAAAAGTTTTGGTCTTTGCTGTAAAAAAAACTGATCGAGGTGGTTTTTGGCCTCCTCATTTGAAGGAAAAATTTTGCAAATCAGTTCTGGTACTGATGTACTGTTAACACATCTTCTCCACACATATTGGCTAATTTATTTCTGGCTTGAACAGCATTTTTACCTTTTATAGCAAAAAAGAAAAAAATGACGAAAATGCTGTTTACTGCTCTCCATATTTAAAAGGGCACCATCCAAAAACTACTGCGAAGAATCAGCTGCACTTTTTCACACTCAAGCCTTGCTATATCAGCTCTTAAAACATAAAATGATTTTGCGGTTTAAGTATGAAATTGGGTGCGAAAAATGCAATTAAATCCTTTGTCAGAAAAAAACGAAATTACTTTCCGAACAACCTAATATTATTGAATTCCAAACTTATCGTAAAGACTTATTCCAATCTTATTATATTTAGAATTTGTGTGTGTGTGTGCGTGCATGTCAAAATTATGAAAAGAAACAAATAATAATTCTCCTTAAATGAGAGTTTTCCTGTAATACTTATAAAAAGATATACATGTAATAATATTGTTATAAAAGAATCCAAAATAAAACTCTACTTTATAAAATATCTATGTTTACAGAAAAAAAAATTAACCTTATATTTAAATGAAAAAGGGATGCCACTTTACATATTTAGTTGTCAGCATTAGAAATTTAGCAAAAAATCAGATATGTCAGTTACTTTCCCTACTTTGAGATAATTGTGAAGCCGATTCTTCCTAATAATCTAAAGGTGGAGCTCTCTATTTATAATCCAAGATCGAATTTCCACGAGATTGGGCGTATTGCCGTCAAGTTTGATGAACCCAAGATTTGCCCGAGGAAGATAGTTATTTGCACTACACAGTCTTTCGAAGCACTGCACTGAAAAAGAAAATAAATATATTTTTTTAAAATCAATCATTTCCTTTATTATATTTTTTAAACTAAAAATCAGTCAAGGAGTTAACTGCAATTTAATTGCTTTATTTATTTATCTAGATAGATTAGTTCTATTTTTCTTTGGAATAAAATAGGGTTAGATGAAACTCTTACTTTAGAAGTCAGAAGATGACATTCGGGTCGGCACCTCTTCCTCTAGATTTCTATACCTCGTCATTGATCACCCCCAAATAATGTTCAGTAATCTGTGAGCACTTTTTTTTATGGCCGCTTTTAACCCTCGAAGCCAGAGCTCTGCGTTCAAGCGTGCATACAATGAAAATTGCGTGCAAAAATCGAAATAATGTCTTTCAAACTAAAATTAAAAACGAGTTGAAATAATTTTCTAAATAATAATAATAATTTCAATGAATATTCATGATGCTGAACAAGTTTTGATATGAAGGTTCTTCTTTCTTATAATCATACTTAGAATTTGTTTTTAATCTTTAGCTGTACATTATGCTGTACTGCAATCCAGTGGAAACAATCATTAAATTTAAATCCCAGTTGCAGTGAAGACCTTTGCATTGTTATTAAGTTTTTACTTTTATCTCCCTCTCTGTGCAATGAATATTTCTGAAAAAAATGAATTGTACAAATTGTAATTTTAAAATTAATAACAAGTTTAAATAATGAATTAAATAATAATAATAGAAAATTAAATAAAAAGTTTTAATAAAAGTAATAAAAATTTTAACCATTTAATAAAAATTATATTTTTGACAAGATAAAGGTTGTATTTAATACGAAAATTTTAGTAATTGCACAATTTTAATTTATTTTAATTAAGCAATTATCTTTAAAATGGATTTCTTCTCCTTTATTATTATCTCTTTTTTGCATTCCCTATGCTCATTTATGAAGATTTAGATATTATATCTAATCTTCATATTGGGATGATAAAAGATGAAAAAAAAGCCAGGCTAAAATATTTTAAGCGCAAATGATAACGGTTTTAGTTTTACTTCAGTAGAAAATGCTTTTTTTGTTAGTTATGGTACTTGTACAAGACTATGCTCTAACTGTCAGCGGTTTAAGCCCAGTTAGTGCAGTAGCTTTTGAGTTTTCTGATCACCCGAAGGTAGAATTTTTACTTCTATCTCATATGAAGATGATATTAACGCACTCATTTGCCCAATCCATTTTTACATGGGAGAGCTCTTTCACACACCTCATAAATGGAGCTCACGGCTAAGAAAGACTATGAACAGCACCATGGCTAGAACTCGAATCTAGTGTGGCGCCCAGGAAGACGCGCTATCCTGGGCCAAGAAGCCGGCAAATGTTCTTTTGAAATAAACAATTTTTTTGATTAATTGAAGAAATACAGAAAACATTATATGATAAAAAATTATCACTATTGAAAAGATAATTTTTTATTTCAAGAAAAAAATTAAGATATAAAAATCATTTTTACGTTCTATTCCTAGTTACACTAAGGAAGTTCTTGAAGAGAGATTCGAGCTTATATATAAGCATAAAAATTTTTTTATGTATAACAGAAATAATACGATATAAATAATAGGTAAATAGCATTATAGCACTCGAATTAAAATGATTTGTCACATACTGTTTTATTTCCCATCTGCACTTTCGGATTTAAGGACTAGTGACATAAAACGTGAGAAACCATAAAACATGGGAAGCCGCTTATAGGATCACTAGGGAAAAGTATTGTGATAATGTTAATATTAAAACGTAAATGCTGAGTTACACTATACTGATTTCGCTTTCTCAGCTTTTGATCTGATAGAAGTGAAAGTGTAGTAACAAAACAAACAAACATTATATAATGTTGAAAAGTGCAATTAAAAAAAGAGCAAAATTTATAAAAAACAAGTGCAAAAAATCGCAGAAATTCCGATGTAAAAGGAAAAATAAAAATGTTGTGAAAATTGCTGAAATCTAATGCTGTAATTTGAAATAAGTAAAAATAATATGTTTTAATTCTGTACACATTTTTTAAAATAAAATATCAATTTTTATGCGACTAAATTAATTTAACATTCATGCAAAAAATTGTTATATCTTTTATGACGGCATGGATAAAGCAATTAAATTCATAAATTTGTTTAAGAATTACTATGGGAAGGAAATTATGTATTTTTATAACAAAAACGTGGTACTAAAGTGTTTCGGATTACAAGGCAATGAACTAAACTGTGATATCACAGTGCCTCGGTTTAAAAAAAAACGAACTAAAACAAGATATCATAGTATCTCAGAATTTATATAACGCTCGCAAATATAAAGCAAAAAAATCATGTAAATTTGTAATATTTATTCGATTAATTTGCAAATAGGAATTTGTTAAGTTTTTCTTTTTGAGGTATTCTTTTATTTTACAGAATAATATTTATTAAATAAAAAGTAGAATTTCGTGATGAAGAAATCTTATAAAATAATATTCCTGGAAGAAAACCATTAAATTGACAGTTTTCACGAAGAAACGTGAGATATATTTTTAGATCCACTATTATATTATTTTGCATAGTTTCGATGTATGAATAATGATAAAAGCGAAAATTCCCCCAGGGTGCAATCTAATCACAAATGTTGACGAAGTAGTAGCGATCTTTCCCAAAATAGGTTGCACCACAACTGCCAGCTTCCATCGTTAAAAAGCGTTTTATTTTTGTCTTCCAGCAAATTTGCAAAACTGTTGCCATAGGAGCAGCGAGGTCTTCCTTAAAATTCTTGTTGCCAACAATGGAAGTCTTAAAATAAATGAAAATTACAAGTTATGTCTCTCGTGGCTTCAATCAAAACACCAATTTAAATGGCATTTATTGAAGGGGCTCGCTTCATTTGAATTGCGTCTTTTCAATATTTTTGGTAAAGAATGAGGTTGCGAACGGTAGAATGTTTTTCTTGGGGTGATTGACAGGCCGCCCTGCCCTCTCTTAAAGAAGTTATCTCCTCCACCCTTGGTAACTTCCACCGTTTTGTATGCGACATTATGATGTGGGAGTGCCTCCGTTTTTAAAAGGTACACCGAAGTTAACCAATTACAACGAATGAGTGCTTCACGCTTGTCAGATTTATTGAAACTAAGGCAGCGTAATTCCGTGAGCAAAATATTAATAATAGCAGAAGCTGTAGCAGAGGCAGAAATGCCATCTGTGCCAGGTAGGAATGTTGATCTGAATCGATTGGAATGCAATAGATAAAAAATAATTGAAAGTTAATATTGTGTCAGGTGAATAGCAGCGGTTTCTTTCATTTGATCGAATGCCAGAGTTTTCAAATTCGATCTCATTTTTTAACATTGGGTCAGGCGAAAAAAATACAAATAGCAAATGTTCACAAAAAAGTAAAAGTAAACAGCAAATTGCAATGGAAATTGATTGAATTTTGAAAAGCATAACAACATATAATTCTCAATCGTTCTCATTTTATTCATTTTTAAGTACTATAATCATCACTTTATTATAAGCAATTGTATAGCAAATGAATTGGCAAAGGGGTTGAAGATTGATGCCCCGAAATTGTTTTTCAGCGAAAGGGTAAAATGTTTCCGTCAATTTTACACTGAAATGCTCTATGTCCCAATGATAACTATTTTCTCTACATCATTGGCTGCAAATTAAGAACGAATTGAAATCTGAAATGTATGGTAAGGAATTTGGTGATTTTACCAATTTTGCGTGAAAATTAAATTGCGAATTTACGTTCTGCTAAGGGAAAAGACAATGCATTAAATATTTTCCTAAGAGAGGTTTTACATAAAATTAATGATTATAGCTTAAGACGAGTTTACGTATAAATAGAGACAACTAAGAATTGATAATAAATTTACGAATTTTAAATTTATCCTTTTAAATTTTGAAAAAAAGGGGCGTAGTTTGATCCGATCAAATTGAATGGATGCATGCTTTATTAAAGGCTTTTCTGAAGCGCAACATTATGCTTATAACATAAAAATTACTTTTACAAAAAATTTCTATAAACATTTTACTTAAAAATTGTCTTATTATGACTCATAACAATATATTAGCTCTTCTAATCCATTCGAGCATTTCCTGTTTAATTTTTAAAAATTATTATCATCAAATTTTTCAATGGAATTTAAGCTATTTTTGGTTGAATGCATTTCTTATGATTATACTTGTTTTTTTCTTTTAATTCGATGTTTTAAATAATATTAAAAGCGTATCATTTCTCACAATAATCTCTTAATTTCAATGAAAAGCAAATTATTCAAAACTTTTTTTAAATTCAAAATATAACATTTAAGAAGGTTTGCCTCAATCGAGCGTTAGTAAGTTCCTTCAAACCTGAAAAGGCTTCATAGGGCTTCAAAGAAAGTATAATTTTTTGTATTTGAAATTAATGAGAAACATAGCGTTTTTAAAGTACTTCATAAATAATATGAGCTTTTAAAAAGATACTGAATGTGTCGTTAGCATTTACATTTCTAGATAATCGTTGCTGTATTCTTAATTTTCAGTTGGTTAATCATAATATGATAAACATATTTTCTTTTGACTTTCATCTTGAATTCATGCCTAAGAAAACAATTTTGCACTTATTTGAAACTTCTTTTTTAAATTTTGAATTAAATTACTTCTTACTTCTAAATTTAATTTCAAAATATAATCTGTGAAACAATCAAATTATTTCTGGTTTATAGCAACTGGGATTTGAATTATTTTTAGCTGCATTCTTCATTACTACATGTCCTCTAAAATGAAGCATTTTTTAAGGCGATTTCTTATATAACATTGTAATTTTTTTAGATTGTAATTTTAAAATATTATATAACTGGTTTTATATTAAATTAATTCCTAACTGAGGAATATTCATCGTCTTAAGACGTCTTTCTTAATGAATCCTAATACTTTTCTAATACTATGGATTTTTTTTTTATTTAAGGGGAATTTAGGAGAAAGTAGAAAATTGTAAAATATGCATGGTTTTTAGGTCACAATTTTTAAGTGAAAAAAAATGTTGTTTAAGTGACAAAAGTAAGTCGGATACCTAGTATCTAAGTAATTTACGATTTGACCTTCAACGTTCTTATTTTAACCTTTAAAAATATAAAAATCCGAACCATACAATGTAAATAAAATGAGCTTCTTTCGTAACAGAACTCGCTTAAAAAATCTTGTTATTTATAATTAATTTCGCCAAGCACTCTTGTAACAATTTTTGTGATTCACAATACTATATTCTATAAGTTGCGACACAAGTTTCATACCACGCATTAGCGTGAAGGCTAAAATTTTATTCACGCAATTGTTTATTAAATCGCGGTAGTTCTTATCCTTTTCCCGCTGAATATTCGTGACAACTTTCGTGTTAAATATAGCACTTCGTTCATTATCTTCAATTATATTGCTGCAAAATTGAACCTAGCTGCAGATGTTAGCGACATAAAACAATAAACGGTTCGTAAATTTGTACATTATGCCTATTCAAAAAGGTCATGGCGAAATATCTAGTAAAACTATTGCACCGTCATCACCTCACATTGAATAGAAAATCCATACGACGATTATATCGTTCTTCACTCTGTATAAAAGCGCAATTATATCTAATGACATGCCAATAAAATCCTGTTTTAACTATAGCAACAAACGAATGCTTTTATCTCATGGGGTCCGAAGGAATGTCTCTGCTTAATGATACATAGTGTTTCCATGAAAGCTGCAACGAAATCATTTTAACGTAAAGTTTATCATCACTTATTTAAAAAAAACATCCGAAAACACCCTGATATTTTGTATAGTAAAACTGGTATTTTTTATTTATTTAAATAGAAAATTCAATATGGAATATGCCATGAACGTGAGAGTTAATTTACAGCCACATAGTGGTAGTAGAAGCAGAAGACCTATGCATAAACGATAGATAGTTATAAAACTTTCTTTAAGTAATTTATTAGGTTTTCATTTAATTTGTTAAAAAAAGCGGGATGTAATAAAACTACAAGCAAGCGCCATTTATCTTTACTATATCGATAATATTTTGTAATTTGTATTTTGTTGTAAATTTAAATTTGTTTAGATATCATTAAGTTATCTAACTGAACATTAAGATAAAATAAAACAGTTTTTTAATTAGAAATTTTAAGTAAGTAATTTGATACAGTTGAATTTTGTACTAATAAATGTAAGAGATCTATAGATTTTATTAAAGAAAATATGTATCAATGAGATGCATTATCAACGACACGAAATGATTCCTTTTCATGCAGTATGGGTTTAATTTATTGCACATACATAAATGTATGTAAGGCATCGTATTGTTAAAGCCTTGAATAGGTAATAAATAAAATAAAAATAATTTTTTTGAAAGAAAAATATAGAATTGTTTCAAATTTTAAATAAAAAACTGAAGCTTCACTATAATTTTAATTAGTTAATTCTTTTCACAAAAAAAGGGTTCAAGTTATTTATACTTAAAACACAGTATCTTAGGTCAAACAGTCTGGTTCGTACAGTGACAATACACATATATTTTTGTTATTAGTAGTAACGATGGATTAAATCTTTTAATTGGGATTTTCTATTATTAATAATTATTTGTCATGTTATTAATTATGGTAAACGTGCAAACTTTTTTGTTAATTGTGGTTAATCAGTACTGATAGACACATAAAAAATTTCTTTTGAGAATTCCGTGGAAATTTTCTTAGAAAATTACCGTGAAAAGTGATACGAACACATCAAAGAAATTTTTATCGTATTATATAACTTTTATTATTCACTTTGCCTATGATTTATTCCTTACTAGCCGCCTTTGGCGATCAGCTGGTTCGCCATGAGTAAAGCGTTCTAAAATTTTCAATTAAATCACATATTCATTAGCCTTGAAGTAATTCCGGGCATTGATGGACCTTAAATTAATATTTTCTTTAAGATGATGGACGGAAAGTTCTAAAAGTACACCTTTTCCTAATAATATTCTTTACTTTTATAAATCAGTCAGTTTTAACCATCGGTTATGCTTCCTAAATATTAAAAAAAAATTTCGATGATGTTGCCAAAATATTAAATTTGTTTTTTCAAAGAAAGCGAGAAAGGGAAAAAAATTATTTAATTAATGATGCAGATATTGCAAACGATTACATAAATATGCCATTGAGTCGGGACTACAATGCATATCCTGTCTAAATTCAATCAGGTTTACCGTAAATAAAGAAGATTTATTGAGTTAATGATATAGATATTGCAAACGATTGTAGAAACCTTTGCTTTGCATTTATTTTTTAAAGAAAATATCACATTTTATATTTATGTTATTTTATTCAGTCCCGTGCTGAAAGTTGCATTTCTTTAGATTTATTTTGCGATGATAGTTTTTTTATTCGAACTTCCGGCATTCTTTTATTTTATCCAGTCACGTGATAAAAACATGGTTAAAATATTTCTTTAAAAATTCGTTAAAAATAGAAGTTTACATTATAAATTAAAAACACTGATACCGTTAGAAAGCTAATTTTTTAATCTTTAAATTGATGTAAAAATCATGTTTATGCGATCATAATTTCGGAAGTTATAGCTGAAAAACGTCGAAATTTCGCTTAAATTTTAATTAATTCAAATTCTAATTAAAATTTCGAAAAAAGGGCTCCGAGGTGCACATTCCGGACCTCCAAGGTATACATGTACCAAATTTGGTAGCTGTAGGTCCAACGGTCTGGCCTGTAGAGCGCCAACACACACACATTGAGCTTTATTATAAGTATAGATATATGGTTTTTAATAAATTTTATTAGGGGATGTCTATGTATTGCAATTTTATGAATTACGCAGCATAGGATACAAAAAAGATTTTAGTAAATATAAAAGTGCATGAATAATTAAAGGAATAAAAATACATCAAAGCAAAGTAAATTTAGAGTATATCACTATCGTATATATTTTTACGGGTTTTGTAAAGCTAAAACTTGGACTCAACAAAAAATTAATTTTCAGTGTAGTATCATTTCCGACTTATTACTTACTGCCCACCGGATACATTATAGGAAATTCAAGATGGGTCTCAAACACAATACCTTCTTACTAATTCGAATTTTATAAATGATCGGCAAGGGCAAGGCGTGTTGCTTTTATCCTACGCAATAAATGACCATTTAATCTCCCCGTAACACATACATCAAGACAATACTTTCATGTTGAAACTGCCTCGATACCTCTTTCAAATAGATCCACCTTGGAGTGAAAGGACGTCCTTGAGGGAAGATGAATTGGCTTCTACCCTACCCATTTCTATTGTTGCACCCTTTGGGGCCCCCTAAAGATGGAAGATAACTCTTGCAGTAATTGTGGATTTTCCCGTCCGATGGAAGAATACACCTTATTTATTTTGATTGTTTGTTTGATAAGGGAGTTCCACGGGTTATAATTAGAGTAAGAAAACAGCTATTAGAGCTTCGAAAGTAAAGGCAAAAAATGATTCTTTCTGTTCGAATAGTACAGATTGTATGAGATGTGAAAGTTTTTTGACACATTAAGTTAGAATTGGTGGAGGTGATCATCCTTAGACAGAGAGTAAGGTCAAAATGTTGCATATTATTGCGTCCATTCAACCTTATTTTAATTTGCGTTATGGTTGTCTTGGGGTTTTTATCATTGAGATATTTTCTAGTTCATTTGAGCAGCAATTAGATAAAGCCGTCTTTGAAACTATGTAATTTCGGTTAGATAATTTTTTGAAGTAAATAAACATGCTGTTAGCCTTGATGTTTTGGGCTTCATAAATACTTGTCTAAATTTCGTTGCAAGCATTCCGAAAAAAAAATTAAGATATGTACTTTAATATATAGTATAAGAAGAGTAATATGCTAATAACAAAGTGTTCGCAAATGGCAGTTAATTCTTCTGGGATTTGGGTATTACATTCACCAATAATCACTACAATTGAGTTAGTTAAAAAAAAATCGTAATTCTCTTTGTAAAATATGTAAGACAATTTTTAGCTCTTTAAAAGAAAAAAAATTAATACATTTTTTAGTTTCTTGTTGAATTAACGTATTTTTTACCTTCTTGCACCTTCTTCTTGTCATTTCCCCGACAATGAATAGATTTCATGAAGGAAGAAGTCTTTTCGTTTTGGAACAATTTTCTTAAAAAGCCGGTTTCTGAAATCCCCCCAAAAAAGTTAATCTATTTGCATAGATAGTAAAACCTGGATTAAAATAAAAGGCAATCAAAAGAGTAAGGTGATTTAATAATCATGTCATATCTAAATAACTCCAGATTTTTTTTTACGTACTTATTTGATTTCTTTAATCTTGAGGGGTATCTAAACGAATTGTTGGAATGCATGCCATTTCATAACATTATACATAATTGATTTATATATCATGTTTTTCATTGAATTTTATGTACACAAAATAAAATTGTAATATTACATTACAAATACATACATACAAATTGCAATATTACATAACAAATACATATATACAAATTGCAATATTACATTACAAATTACAATATTACATCATCTTGAAAAGCCGCAAAAAATTTGAAATTTGTAAAAAAAAAAATGAAATTTTTACGAAGGTTCTTTAAAAAATTTTTCTTAGAATTTACTTTGGTACTATTGCAGAAAAGTTACATTTTAGGTTTTAAATAACATTTAAAAATTTGGTTACAATATTACATTATCTTGAGATTCAACAAAGCATAAATTGTGTAAAAAATTGAAAAATTATAGACTTTGTTAAAAAAAGTATGAATAATCATATAAAGTTTAATTTAAAATCATATAAAAGCATCACAATCAGAAAAATTATTAATTGCAAAATGTAACTAAAAAAAAATGTTTTTTATGTCCAATTTTGCGTTTTTTACTTCTGAATATTTAATGATTACAGCTGCAAAATGTTTGTTTGTCTACAATGCAATAATACTTTCATTGCGCCATTAAACAATTTTTTAATTACATTTTAACATACTTACCTGTGAGACAATTTTTGCTCTTATGTATTCTTCTCTTACGATTGAACCACCGAACACCAATAGTCTCATAGCTCTTTCCACTGCTTGCATGTGACAAAGCAAGTCAGGGAAAGTAGATAACCGAGTCCACTATACTATTTGGTACAGCTTCAGATGCCTTCTGTATAAAGTTTTAACCTAATATTAAATCACACACACACATTT
>JAPMOQ010047630.1:1924093-1937177 GCA_026543055.1 Argiope trifasciata | reverse complement strand
TATATATATATATATATATATATATATATGTAATGCATGCATATAATATGCATTTCATAGAACTATAATATATGTAATGAAATCATAATATTGTTCAAATGTTTTATATTCTACTTTGTTCATCTAATACTATACTACTAATATTCTATAAAAATATTGTGATCACAAATATTAGAATCACAATTATATTGAACAACGAAAAATAATGATAGGTTTAGATAAGCATTTTTAAGTTTATTTAGAAGGTAGTGAATTATTTTTGTTTTTTTAGAAACCCTTAACTATTTTTGCTATGAGTGCCTTACAAATTGAATTTCGCATATTTTTGCACAAAACCAGTTGATATTCAATATGAGATATCATCTCAATTAATATTTGCGTCACATTTCATGCTAAATTTAGATAGAGAGCAGGAATACATCATAATCTACATTTTGTAAAGATAATGTATTAAATAGTTTCAAATCTATCTTTTACTGTATACATCTTCTGTTCCGAATTATCAGGAGATTATTAAATATAGATTTTTTTCAAATAGTATGAAATATAAAGTTTCCTTTAACTCAAAAATCCATCGGCATCTTTTAAAAATTTTGGTATTAATTAAATTTCATTAAAATATATTTCAGAATATTGCAGAAAATAATTGAAAAACCTTCTTTGATATGTGGAGAATTTAAAGATTTTTATTTAAATGATATTGCATTGGAATATAGATTTTTAATTACAACAATATAGTAATTACAATACATCTTAAAGCTGAAAATTTGTAAACAGCTTGGAATGAAAATAAGCCTGGGCAAAATGCGAAATACTATTTATATCAGTAAGAACAACGAATTACTAAAGGAATAAGGAATTAGCCTGTATCTATTAATATAAAATTCAATATGTTTTTATATTGAAATCAAGTAGGTGACCACTTCGTAAATTCATTAGCTATTTTAAAAAGAAAAATTTAATTAACATTACAAACACTTTTTCTGTATAATCGGTGAAATAAAAATTGCTTGATTCTGAATTCTGAGAAGCGAATGTATTTTGATATTTAAGAAAAAAATAAATTTATACAAATTTAAAATTTTTGAAAGCAACTACTGCAGCTGTGACAAAAAAAAAGTTCCCAGTTTTCTGATCCTTTTTCAGAAATATGTGCTGCTATCAGTAAACTTTTGTGGTAATTGGAAGTAAAACTTGTCCAAAAATAGTTATGATTGATTAAAATTTTCCATGTGTTTTCTTTTTATGTAAATTAGCAAAAATACCGCTTTTAAATAAAATAAACTTCCCCAATCAACTCATTTTTTTCTGCTTATTTAAATTTAGACAAAATAAAGAAAAAAATCTGTTTTTCCTCGAGACTTTGTAAAAGATATAGTAGTAAAACTCTGACATCCTCTCGGTTTTATACAATTGTCTCAAGCAGCTAGGACAGCTTCAATAATTACTTTACCCAGTTGATTCTCGTTGTCCGATACACACGAAGTCTAAAATAAAATGATTTTTTATTGTCGTGTCATAAATTTTGATTCCCTGTTGAAATTTTGAATCTTTCATTTCTATCAAATTCTTAATTGCAATTTTTGACTGCAATACCTTGTATAAAATTAAAATTAGATTTTTTTATTATTGTTTTAAGAAATATTTAAATTATATTTATGCATTATTAATAACATTTTTTGATTTTTTTAGAATTATAACAAAAACCTAATCCCTTATATCCACATTTTACTTATTTCTTTGCATTAAAAGTTGTAATAAAATTTCAACTTTTATGAATATGAAAAAATAGTTTATTAAGTCTGAAATATAATTTATTGTCTGAATTCTGCAGGAGAAAAATCTGAAGTTTATGAAAATATAATAGCTGAAGTATTGTTTAAAAATATAAATAAGACATTGAGGTCTAATATAATAGACTTTATAATTTTAAATTAGATTTATTAAAATTTTGACAATATTCATCTTTTAGGTTTTTATCTTCATCACTCGCTACTTCGACTTATATAAAAAGTTTCAAAGATTCATTTTTCTGCTTGTTCAGTGGTTTGATAAACTTTTCATGGTTTTTCTTTTCTCTAAAGGAATATTAGTTCAAATAAATACTTTTCATAGTAAGATAAAAATATACTTTAAGAAAAATCAGCTGTTTGCTTTCTATGAAAACAGCTTTTTAATTATCAGCAAAATATTTACTCAAAATTGTGTTCAAAGAATTTTTTCAAAATAAATATAAAAAATTTCCGGCGTGAAATATGTAACTTTACCAAAATGAATTTATTATCGTACCCTGAAAGCAAGACAATTTTTAAGCAGATTTAAAACTGAATCATTATAATTATGAGAAATGCAACGATTTCATGAGGTTTTGATGTTTCATATCTTCTTGATAACTACTGTTATTAAGATATCTTAATTTTGAAATAGCGGAGGCTTGTGAAACCAATATTTTTAATCTATTCTCTGTCTTGCTTGGTATTCCATAAAAATAAGAAAATCCATGAGAACTTTCTACTTTTGTATTAGTTAGTTCCGATTAAAATTAGTTTTTTTGATTTTCATTCTCCACCATTGTTATGTTCTACATTTTTTGAACTAAACTCTGTTGTGTATCCATTATGTTCAAAGAGTTTTCTCAAAATAAATATAAAAAAAATTTCCGGCATGAAATATGTAACTTTACCAAAATGAATTTAATATCGTACCCTCAAAGCAAGACAATTTTTAATCAGATTTAAAATCGAATCATTATAATGAGAAATGCAACGATTTCATAAGGTTTTGATGTTTCATATCTTCTTGATAACTACTGTTATTAAGATATCTTAATTTTGAAATAGCGAAGGCTTGTGAAGCCAATATTTTTAATCTATTCTCTGTCTTGCTTTGTATCCCATAAAAATAAGAAAATCCACGAGAACTTTCTATTTTTGAATTAGTTAGTTCCAATTAAAATGAATTGTTTTGATTTTCATTCTCCACCATTGTTGTGTTCTACGTTTTTTGAACTGAACTCTGTTGTGTATCCATTACACTCTTGATATAAAACAATATGTTATATTTTAAACATTTTATTGGGTAAAAATTTAATTCTAAAATGTAGCGTATTTCAGGAATGTTTTGATGTTATCAGTAAAATAAAATGTTTCCGTTCCCTAGATTCTAAAAATAAATAAATTAAAAAAATTATGAATTTGTGCATAATTTGTTGGGTATCATAAATTCCATGAGTAAAATTGTTTCATGAAAAATCCGTGATAAATTAAAATTAAATAAAATTTATTACAATGGCGCAATATGGTCGATAGATGTGTACTGAAATGAGATGTGATTTATGTAGGCAAACCTGTTTTAGTAAGCATAGAATTATTCGAATTGCATCCGATGGAACTGAGATTTGTTTTAAACCAAGAAAGATTTAAAACTGAATCTGAAAGGAAATATTTTAATTAGGTTGTTAAATGTACAAGATTACATTTAAATATCTAAACTGATTATGTGATTTTTATAGCTTTTACAAAAACGAAAAAAAGAGCGATGATGTATTACAATTATCTAGTCTGACAGTTAAATATCTTTACAGCTCATAAAAATTCTGAACCAGGAGGACATTTGATTAATTATGAGTGTAATACAAATAAATAGCAAAAATATAAAGTTCATATTGCGTAAAATGAAACCAATTCTTCAACAAAAAACAGTGCGTGTTTTTAACAAAAAAGAGACAAATATTTCCATATAATCTAATTTGCAATAAGAAACTTCTAGGATATCCGATACAATTTCATAACCACCATATTTGCCACAACCGATCACGCCCCTGAAATAAATCATATTACCTGAATAAAAGTTCCATTATTGGTTTGTGAAAAATCAAATCGTCCAATTAAAAAGAATAAAAAAAACCCACTACAATAGACGACATTTTAAATTCCATTACGATAGGCCTTTCTTCTCACCATAAAGAAAATAAAAAAAGAGACTTTCAAGCGAGGCAACGCCTATACGATTTCATTTTCCAATTAACTTCGGCAAAAATTTCACTGATTCATAGATTCTTAGCTTCGAAGCTCAAAAAGTGTTCATTATGAGTGTGAATAGCTCCTCCACCATATTTCTGTCAGGCGTCCGTAATAGTATGCGATCGTGACTTGAGAACACAATATCACACACACAAACAAACAATTGTTCTCACAATAGTGCCATCAAAAAGCACCGTCTCGTTCCTTCCTATGTAATGTATTGCAAAATGGCTTGTTGGAAGGAGTTGTTAACAAAGGAATTAGCTGGCTTAATTTCCTTTCAAGGGATGCTACTTTTTAAATGTTCTTTTATCTTATTTCACCGCTTTTTTTTGTTCGGGGATGAGCACCGCTGATGCAAAACTCAGATAAGCTGCCCAATAACTTGTTTTATGGAATCAGTATCCGTTACATAAGAGAGCCCGGTCGTTATTAGGATTTCTTTCCGTTGCGCAGCCATACGCTGTATGCGATGCGCTTTTTTGATAACAACAATGCTTATAAGAAATGTGAAGGGGGTGGGAGGTAATTTTAATATTGTACATTGATGAGAAAAACTGGATTCAAGATGAGGAATTTTTATTTATTGCGTCAAAAACAGTGGCTTAGGTAATGCGTTTGGACTTAATGGAATTTCTTAGAAATGTTTTACAAGGGAAGATGTTTTACTCAATAATTAGAACATTTCCGTGCTATGGAAATGACATTTCTATTGTTTTTAAGGAAACAAACAAACGTAATTTTCTGTGAGCATTGCTTAAGAATAGAACGTTATTATAAAACTTTATTCTTATAATTACCATAAAGTTTGTAATAAAATTTCTTTAAAACTAAATGCTGGATGTAAGTGTATTATTCAATACTTCAAAAAGTAATTGAACTGGTGTAATTTTTATAACCATATGGATAGAACATATAAAAATAATACGAAGGATGATTTGATCGAAATCTTCAAAGGATATTTAATTTTCTATAATACAAGTATCTTTTAATTAAATTGCAGTCAGTAACCCCGTTACTATAGAACTAAGCCACACAATCAGAGATTATTGTGGAATACAACAAAAGGAATTGGCTTTCCAAATAAAAAACAGTTTTCTTGCTTAGTTTTTATTAATTAATTTTTGGAGAAAATAAAAGCAATTTTTGAAGTTGAATAAAAGATAAATTTTAGTAATTATTTTCAAAAACTTTATCACATGATTCATTGGTTCTGAAACACTTAGCTATTCATATTAGATAAAAACAAAGTAGTGCAATACTATATTATTTAATATTCATGAAAATGTATTATGAGAATAAATTTCTCACAAAAGTTTCTCAATGTTAAAAAACTCAATATAAAAGGAAATTTTAAAAAAATCATACTCGGAGGTAAATAAAAAACTGACATAGATTTTAAAAAAAGATGTGCATGCTTATTTTTTCTGCATTGTAGGTGTATACCCGAAGTCACGAAAAAAATTGTCTAAATGAAACAAAAAATTGCATCCTATGTTGCATCAATTAATGTAATAAATAAATGTAATCCTGAAAGAACAATGAATTATTATCCAACTACACGGTCATTCAATAAAATATATCTGAAACGTTAACAGTTTAAATTTATAAAAATTGTCATTTTTCTGTGATTAAAACTTACTGATTTATTATTTTAGATCGTTTCAATAATCGTCTTGAAACATATATGCCATTCAACGTTTTTGAGTGTCTATAATAATGACCATTTATTTGTCTAAAATTACGAAATTTAAAGCTTCATAACTCTGTCGTGCTTTCCTTTCGTTCAAAATGTCTGTAAAGTCTGTGGACAATAAAATAATTTAGTCAGGGCCAATTTTTCAGAAAAATATTTTTTTATTCTTGTAACATAAAACTTTATCATTTATGTCATTTAGAGTCACAAAATAAACCATTCCAATCCACCATGTGGCACGAGGATAAAATCTAAATGGCAGTACCGCCATGACAACAGTGGCGTCAGCTAAAGTTGAGCCCTAGTATATTTTTTTCCAAATCGAAGTATATACTAGTACCAGTGATTTAAAAAGTAACTATTGAGTCACAATTAGAATAGACACATATGTCTTGCAATAACTAATTTTAAGCAGTAAATCTTCATAATTTTTTATAATTTTTTACTGAAAACAGGCAATAAATACTTTTAGCTTTAGTAATTGTTTTTCCAGATACATATGTTTCAATAAATTATGTTCCAATTTTTTACCTAAAATTAGAACACACTTTTTTGCTGATGTCTGCCTATCTAAGAATGTTTATGCTCCCAGTTTTTATCATATATATATTTTTTAATTTCAAGTAAAGAAAAACAGCTTTTCCTTGTGCGTAAAAGTATCTAATGTTCTTACAAATTAAATGATGAATTCACTAGTAATAAAATAAACATTCACTTCTTTTTAAATTGAAGTAACAGGAATTGATTTTTATTAAACCGAATTACAAACAAGGAAATACTATTCAAATATCAATGCAAGGAATCATATCTTTTGTGATTAAGCTTTTCTTTCACGTTAATTCCATTTCCGTATCAATAGAAGTCCTTGACGTACCGTTACATAATTACAGTCTCGATGCTTCTCGTTAAATAAAAGATAATCAAAACACACAGCTTACAAGACACTTTTCATTAAATGAAGTGAAACAATTTCAGTTTCCGATTGAGGAAATGTTGTTATTATTACATTGGAGATGTACTACTCCTTTTAACGGAACCAATTAAGGAAACGAATCGAATGTCTGATACGCTTGACAAGTCGCAACGACAAAATGCATAACAGTCAACGCATCGCAGTTTCACCAGCACGACAAATGGATCAAATTCAACAGCAACAGTCGATAAGCATCGATTGACTTCAAGGTGGATTGTTTTTCGTTTTTCGATTCACCAGAAAGATTGTTCCCCGGATCACACTGAAGGCCACCGAAGCAAAGGTCACGGGAACAATCAATAACTGTTTATTTCTCATCATTAAAATATGTTTGCTACTGTTTTTCTTTGTACCCTTAGTCAAGAAGATTAGCTTGCGACCTTCGTATACAAGAAATTGAATGATAATAAAACACATCATGTGGAAAGAGCGGTTTTGAGATTTGACTTTCATTCAAACATGGAGAGTTTACAATAAATAAGTCTTGCAAGTTATGCTTCAGTTTCTGCATTGAAAGATGTAAGATGATGTGAACTAAATAAATTATTCAGAAATTTATGTGTATTTTGAGAGAAAGTATGCTTTCCATCATAAATGCATTGTTATATAAGGTAGAATTGAAATTTTGACATTCCGTTCTTTTTAACTTTCGACGTGTCTATCAAAATGTGAAACTTTGATCATTTTAACTAATATGAAACAAAACAAAATAATATTTGATCACAAAATTTCGGAAATTAGTTTTAAAGAAAAAATGTTTTTATAATAACACTAGCTGGTGCCCGGCGCGTTGCTGTTACAGAAGAAATAATTTTGGAAATATCATTTGAAATTTAAAATAACTGTCTTATTTAATGAGTAATAATATCGTAAATGAATACATTCATTGAAGTTGAATGATATTTAAAAGAGAAGTGTAACTAACTTTTTATTCTATTCTTTTTACTTTATTATTAAAGAGCTTTAGAGGCAGGCAATATTTTTTTCCGTCTTCAGAAGAAACAAATTAATTTCTTGACTGCCCGACTCGTAGCATCCAATATAGAATTGGTTAGGTGTAAAAAGCGTTGTATCTCCTTGGCGAGTTAATTTGACAATAATCCTTGGTTAATAGATGCGGTAAATAGATCCAAAAATAATTTTTATAGATTATATAATTTTATTATGCTTATAACCATACCATAAGCGCAAGTAATAAGTATTTATCAAAATCCGATGAGTGGTACGGCAACGCATAAGAGACATACAGAAAAACAATAATTTTATTTATATAAGATGACTGCTGACAGATTTTGTTTCATTTTTTTCCAAGTATTTTGAAATATTAAACACAATTCAAAAATATATTTTACTATTTATTTATTTATTAGTACCTATTACTTTTTATTTCCTTTTAAAAGTTACATTTTATTTATGTATAGATTTATTATATCCTTTCTCATTTTGATTTCAAAGGTTACTTCTTTGGAATTTCTAATTATTTATTTATTTATTTAAATGCAAAGAGTAAATCACTGTAATTATCAGACAATTCTAAGTATATATTCACGAACCCCTACACTTTTATTAATTACTATTATTGTCTTTTATGCTTTTATGAAAATGATAACTCTAATATATTCAAGAACTCGTACATTTTAAACCTAGTTCGGAGTTATGCGTGTCTTCCTACAAACACAACATTTCAATGCAACAAGTTAGTTGGATAGAATATGGTATATAATTTTTGCAATAAAATTAGATTATATACCAAATTATGTATTTTATATGAAGGTTATTATCAAAGTTGGAATGAAATCTGCTTTTAGAAATCTATTTTGCCGTATGAACGATAATTTTTAAAAAATCTATGTAGTTGAACATTGTTATTTGGTATTACTATTACAATTCTAGATATTATTCAAATTTGTGTTTTAATATATCTATGGGGAATATTAATTTGTATTTCACTGATTTATGAAAGCAGTAACTCAAAACTACACTAGATAGGAGGGTGTTCATATACAATTTTTTAAATAGAATTACAGAATGATGTGCAATTTTTGGAAAATCTTTTCAACTTATGGATGATTTGTGCTATCATTTTTAGTATCAAAGGGAATAGAAGGTGCTGCGAATATTTTTGTCTGTAACTCTTAATAACGAATAATGCGATACGTAAGCTTGCAGTGGGAAGTAAATCCAATTCAATCTCTGCTACTTTGTCCGTTTGAATACCAATAAATAATTAAAAAACGGGCTCAATTTAAGTGAAAATTTTTGTGTGGATTTGGGACCCAAATTGAATATAAAGTAAATTTCACATCGAAATTGTTCAAAAGTTTCCTCTTATGTACTAAACCGCTACTACTGTTCGTAGCAGTAAATTGGGCATCCAAACATTCAAGGAAAAGGAATACAAAATGATTCTCCTCAACATGTCAAGTAGTCTTATAATGTAATTAACATAAAGCTTATACTTGAGCCACTACGACATACTAGCATGAATGCGTTTAAACTGAGTTTTTGGAATGCCACGGCGACATAAGGCGAGGATTATAATTGTGTTTCAAGAGCCACTGCTATTATGGTCTAATCTCTCCCATAGGAAGCACGTCCCATAATCTGAATTAGGTAACTTGATCCCCCATCGTTGCTATGCCCACTAGGAAAGTGAGAACCAATCATTATATTGAAAGCTTCTTATTCTCATTTTTGAGGTGTCTCCAGATGGAATGTCAGAAATATGAAGAAAAATCCAAGAGATAACAGTACTTGACATTTTTTTTTTATTTCAGCGTTTTATTAAAGATCTTAAACAATCGCTCATCCAGTATATAATTTAATATTTTAATAGGTTTTTATGCTTCCGTTCCTTTACATAATTAAAACATCTGCTATACATAAGGGAACACAAATGTCATAAGAGAATGACAAAAAATATTGAAAATATTTAGATAAGTAGGGTAAATTTCCGTTGGTGATCAATATTCGAACTATTGAAATTTATATCTCCCCGGGAATAATTAATCTATTTCTCCATGCATGCTCCATAACAATTACTAACCTGTTTTTTAAAAACAATTACGCAAAGAAAAACCGAGAGAAAATGAATTGTCGGTCGCTTGAATTTGGTATTTTTCATATTCAAAGACACAAAGCTATCGTTCCTATTTTTACTCTAGTTATGGCAAGTCTGAAAATGAAAACTTGCGCTTATTAATTTCTGACGGGAAGTTTATTAAGAAGGCTTCAGAGTGGAAACGGGGCGGCAAACTAGGTTAAATCAACCGACACGTTGAACATTCATTGTCTTTATACACCTCTGTTATATAGCTACAAATGAATTCTAAAATAAGAAGTGTTCCCTTTGAGATATTACTAAGGAAAGTGAAATTCAAAAACTTAAAGGATTAAGGTCGATTTGTTAATTAATTTTTTACTTCTTGGATAATTACGGATAAATTTAAATTAATAATTCTGATATGATTTGGTTAATTAGAAGGTTTACATGTTCTGCTATCAAATGAATCTTATATCACTTAAAAATATAAATAATTGAACTAAGAAGAGTTTTCTTAAAAATTTATTTTCAGATATCTGACTTAATATATTTTATGCTGCTTCCATTTATCACATGTTTAAATTGGTTACATCGTTTAGGCAATTCTGTGTTATTTAATATAAAATCAACATCTGATGAAACTCTTTTGAACTAATTGGTTTGGTTGAAAAAATTAGCATAATCTTGTTTCCGTATCTTTTTATAATCTAATTGGTGTAGATTTTTATTCACGTTCGGACAAATATTGCAAGATAGGGAAAGTAATAAAGTATGATAATAATGTTTTATATCTATTACTATAAACCGGGATGGAAAAATGAAACGCATCACATTTAAAAAATCAGATCATCACATTCATATTTTTTAAAATTAGTTGTTTTTACCAAAATGTATCTACAATTTAAGATGTCTTTGTGGTGGGAGAAATTATTATCTATGCTTCAAATAATCACCAGTAAAAAGCTACTAAGTATAAACATTTTTAATTCAATTTAGTTACTTTTCCCTCAAATTCAATATCATACACTTCTGTAATTTCATTTAAATAAACAGGTGAAATTTTCATTATCAAAGAAACATAAAGTAAAACATTTTTTAAAGGAAATCATGATTGAAACTCTTAAGTAAACAGCAGAATCTAATGATGTTTACACATTTTTCGATAAAATAACAAATAAACTATCAATGATATTTATGAAAAATTGCCGATTATACACTTTTATCACAAACCATTAGCACAATTTCTAAAACATAGGTTACAGAACCAATTTTCATTTCACCAGCTCATGGAAATCCCAACATGGGTATATTTATGTTTTTCACCGTGCAGCCAGATAAGAAGTTCGCACGTGAGAATTTTGTCCTTTGAGGATTTTCTAACGAAGGTCGGACAATTGTGCTTGTTGTAGCGCTCCTTTCTTTGATCTTTGCTATTAGTCCAGAAGAACTGATTTAGCATTGAGGTCACCGTCAGCAGGAGTTTTTATTTTTACGAGTTCAGAGTTGATGGCTCTTTGGGCAGACGCCAAAGCTGATCCTGGGGTCAAATAGCTGCCTAATAACACCTGAAATCCTTGTACACATTATACCCAACTACCTTCAGAGGTATTCGATCCCCCTCCAAAGACTTTTTTTTCCTCAAAAATGCAAGCAACTTCTCAAGAGAGTGGAAGCCTGTTTATGAGAGAATCGAAACACAGCAGGGATTCCAGCAGTAAAATACAGATGTTCGGATTAATTCGACATTTTCATTCATGCATATAAGACAATGCGATCCATTTAGTTTTTTATAGTATCCTGTTCTTTATCCAACAAACAAGTTTGACTCTGAATAATCTATAAATTAATTGATAGATTTGTCGTCCTTCGTCAAATGTTCACTACAATTCAGTGCATTTTTTATAATTATTATGTTTTTATTTTTATGTTTAAATTTATAATTAAATTTAATTATAATCAATTTTTATAATTATAAAAAATGAGAAATTGTATTTTATTGGTGAAATCTTAATTTATTACGTAACTAGAAGTAGTTATATAACATTTTATCATTTTTGTTAGCATTGTTTATAAATAATAGGAAATAAATAAAATCTCGGACAATTTCTTTCAAATCTTAAAAGTCTGTTTAAATTCACATAATTTCAATGACTCAAATTCAAAATAGAAATTTATTTTCAACAAAAAAAAGATCGAATATTTAGAAAGAAAAAAAAGTTACCAAAATTTTAGTTTTTTGTTCCCAATATAAGTATCTAAATTATATACTATGGTAATTATAAATTTCTTGTTCTGAATTAATATATCACAGACATACTCATAATAAATTAGGGCATTATAAAACCACAGAAACAATCTAATTATTCTTTATCTTAATAAATTCTTGAAGGAAACGTTTTTTTTTAAATCACATATCATTATATTTTTACTATAATTACAAACTAAATCAAAATTTACTTAGTTTTCAAACGTTTTTCTTGAAACCAATGGCTGTATGTAAAACTGTACCTAAAACGTTCCTGTATCCCGTTTTAAATTCCTACATTTAAAGATTGAATTCTAATAAATAAAAGCGAGTTCTAATAAATAAAAATAGCGAATAAAAAATAACATTGCTTTCATACGAAAGAGGAAAACCAAAAATATTCGCTCTTATCCAAATGGTGATACGTAACTTATAACATTCTAAACTTACTATGATAAAATAAAATAAATATTATTTTACTTTCGCTGTTATTTCAGCAAATTTATAAATTATCACATTTATTTTTCACAGAAATAAGGTTGAATGGTTATTCTTGAGCAATTCTGATCTTAGATGCACATTTATAGAATTATTGTATCCCCAGACTCAGCATTGAATACCGGTTTAGTTCAGCTTTATTTATATCGCATTTTAAAAAAAATACAAGGATTGTTTTGGAAAATGCCTAAAAATTTTGAATAATGGATAGATGATGAAACTCACACTTGAACCATCACTTCATCATCGAAATTACTCCTGGTCTCAACAGAAGTACATTTTATTCGGAAGGCTTAATAATTTTTTTGTGAAAGCGGGCTTCGAACCTGGAAACTTTGCCGCCAGTTCAGGAACCCTTTTCATTAAAGGAATTAATAAAATAATTTTTTCATATCATTCTTCAATTGGAAATTCCTTTCTTCCCTATAGGTTTAGTTATATTGACTTGAGAACACAAAAATTAAATATAATAAGAGATGAGAATTTACTTATTTACAGCTTCTGATGTACGGGTAATGTAATTAGGCGCATAGTTTCACTATTTCTTGATTTCTCTTTCTTCATTTTATAAAATTATTTCATATATATTGCAAATTATTAGTGTGTA
>JAPMOQ010047630.1:1869681-1923693 GCA_026543055.1 Argiope trifasciata | reverse complement strand
AAATCAAAAAGATTAACATGAAGGATTTTTCAAAATAAAGAAAACAAGAAAAATTCCATAAAAACATATTGATTTGCTTTTAAAACAACATTTATAACCTCTCTAAGTAAAATTTAAAAATATCTGTGTGTGTGTGTGTCTAGACAATTTTACTCCATATGACTGAGGTATAAAATCACTTATAGCAGCTTTCACGCTAAAAGATCCATGAAAAAAAAAAGAAAGAAAAAACATTGACTCCTTAAAGTGACTAGAGTGAACAGAAGTTATTATTGCTGTAATAATGTACGTCACTTGTGTTTAGCGGTTATGATTTTGAAGTTTTTTCACAGACTTTTCAGGAAGACAATGCATCACAAACACCATCTGCGATAAAGCAGCACATATAACAACCACCAATGTGTTCATAATGCAACTGGCAAATGTCTATTTACCATATTTTGTCTGAACGCCCATGCTTCAATCTTCAGCGCTTGCGGGTTTTACAAACGTCTTCGATTTCTTTATCAACTTTACTTTGAAAAATCCTTCATGTTAATCTTTTTGATTTTTCAAAATCCATAAAGCTTTATTCCTTCCTTTAAAATATGTTTATTTTCTTTTAAAACGACATTTATAACCTCTCTAAGTAAAATTTTATACTCTCATATTGCTTTGATTTTAACTTACTGGTTGGTGCAGTACATTCAGCATTTTGATTTTTGAGATAAAAAGAAGAAGAAGAAAAAGCATCCATAGCATCGTAGAATAAACTATCGCTTTATATCGGAATAAACCACTCCATGTCATGGAATTAAAAAAAAATTATATTAAATATTTTTCCGTTGCAAAGTATGTATGGCATTTACACATTTACAATAACTTTTCCTTATAAAATTACCAATTAATCAATTAATTTAATAAAATTTTGATCCCACACTAAGGAATATTCTACTTTATAGCAAATTCCAGGAAAAATAGTTTTTAAGGTTCCATGACAATTACAATAATGAATTAAAAAGAATAAAGTATGGAAAATAATTAACGAAAATACTTTTAGCCCATCAATAAGAAATTTTTGTTAAAAAGTTATTATTATTTTTTTTTATAATTCTATTTGGCGTTTTAAATATTATACATTAAACAGAAGGAAGGAATATTAGTTAATCATTTACATAATCCCAGTGATCTTTAAACTTTTAATACAAAGACCTTGAACATCTAATGATTGATGGAGGAAACTTTATTGCATTAGAATAACTAATTAAGAAATCTAATCGGGATTGATTGCTTAAATTAGTTCTTTTCGGTAGTAAAATGCTTATGTTTACCACAAATAAAAACAAAAAGTTATAAACTTTGTTTATTATTATCTCATACATCACCTCTGAGACAACCGTAAACAAAGATGTATTATGTTTGGATTGGAGGAAAGTTATCTTCATTAACATTTTTTCATACGCTTCCAGTTCCTGAATAATAGCCCGATTTAGAATAACAGCCATTGTAAATGAGTATAAAAATGTCTTGTCATTTTAGAATAGCCACTCTTATCTGTTATAAAGTATGATAGATGAATCAATGTAGATCAGTCGAAAGAAAAACTTTCTCTATTTTTAAATTCAGAAAATGGGAAGATATAAAGAATGGAATCGACTTCCGCTTGCGTGTTTTGTTCGAATGTTTAGTAGAAAAAATGATACCACAAAAGAAATCAAATGTAGAATAGGTCATTATATTCTTTTTATTTTTTTATTTTATCGAACAGTTTCATTTTTCTTGAATTCGTTTTTTAAAGCAAAAGTAGTAACAGAGAAAGCAATTTCTTAAGAAAAAAAATTTTTTTTAATGAAAATATTTTATTTTAATATTTTAAAGAGTCCTTTTATTATGAATCTGATTCATTTTATTGTTTTTTTAAGTCGCAATTTAATTTACCATAACATTGTTAGTATCCGATACTGGTTTAACTACGTGACTTTTTAGTATATCCATTTTTTTCCTTCTTTTTGAATTCAAATAAAGAAAATAGCTATATTCTTTTTTTCATATCACTTTTTCTTTCCAAGTAAAAGTTAATTTAAGAGTAAATTTCTATATCAAAGTGCTTGAGATATTTTTAGTATTGCAGAGGGTCTTCAACAATCATTTCACTGATGAGTTGGGAGAAAAAGGAATCGAAGATTACAGCATGGAAAACAAAGCTGGTTTGTTTGTTTTTTAAATTCTAGGTGATCTGTGAAACAGAAAAGTAACTTATCACACCTTTTGCTAAAATGAAAGCCCCAATGATATACGAGTTGAAACTGTTTATGTTTTTTTTCTTTTTATTGATAATACTTTTCCCGACAAAGATGAAAATGTGAGTTTGTCTCTTTTTGGGTTGCATTTTTGCAAAATTTCTTCAGAGAAAAAAAACTGAATAAAAACATTTTGGAAACAAATTCAAGTTAAAATGGATTTTTTAAATCATTATAATCCAAATTTAAAAAGTATGCCACACACTGTTTAATATTTAATAATAAAGATCCAAATTAAACAGCACTGCTTATACGTTGTTATAACTAAATTGTTATTATTTATAATTAAAATATTGAAACTATTACTCTTACAGTTAGTTTTATTAATTAATAATAGCTTCAAATTATAGTATTATCATAACGTATAAAATAGTACAATTAGAAAATAATTGTATACTTATGACAATTCTTGAGTATCCCAAGGTAAAACACATTTTTCGACATTATCCTAGAAAAAGAAGAAAAATATTGACGTTATCTACTTTTTTTTCGTTTGAAATCTCGATTGAAAATTAAACTTAACAAATTATAGGACATATCTTTATTAATTTAGTTAAAAAATATAACATTAAGAAACCACTTTGTAACAGCATAAAAAGGATTATTGGGGGTCTTTTGTGAGATTTTTCTTAGGACTATATATATATTTTTTGTAAAATCAATCATTAATATTATTCAATACTAGTATTTTGTTGAGCTATGTTCTGTAACCATATTAATAAAATGCACAACTGAATATATATTCCAGCTTTTGAATACATATTACAGAAAATTACTATTACTGCAAATTTATTTAGAATTAACTTCTCAGCAGTTAAAGTTCTGGCAAGTCGTGATTTCCAGTTTTACTTTTTACTTTTTATAGAATTTACTTTTGATAAATTTTCAAAAAGTAAATTCAAACTACGTTTGTTGGCAGTTTTCAACATCCAGATCTTGTTCCTTGATAAATCAGCAGATTATTTCTTTTCTTTCCACTGTTTTGGGAAATGTGTCATTGTTTGTAGAGATTCAGAAAGGCAAACATCACATTTTTCATGATAGTGACAGGCATCATATATCTCAAACAAATTAGAATAATTAGCCTTTCGACTACAGTGAAGCGATTTGTTTGCTAGAATATTCTGCTTCAAAGAAAGCATTTATCAATTGCGAAACAAAATTTTTTTTTTGAAAAAATCTTTTAGTTTAAATCTTAAGTTAAAAGCATCGTTCAAACGGAGATGGATGGTCATGGAAGAAAAGGGCGCAGAACGGAATCCAATGTCTTCCGAGATGATAAGGCCGCACGTCCACAAATAGTCCGGTGACTTTCTATAATCAACCATGGATGACAACGCAAGGTCGGATTTTCTTTTGTGGAAGATTCTTCTAAATACGGAAGTTGCAAACAAACACGACAAGTTGTTTAAAATTAAATAAGAAATCATTGTGAATCTTTCACTCTTTTGCCACGGCTTGAATAAATTCGACTTCCTTCTCAAGAATAAAAGTATTAAGTAGTTCTAATATAGTTTTTATTGTATTATCTATACATTTTAATAAGACTCTTCCATCTTTTTTAAGGATAATTTTATTTTTTTTAACACTGATTGAATTGTTTGAAATTCTGAAGACGATTATGTATTTATTTATAATCTAGTATTATTTATGACATTCATGGCCATCAAATGCGGTGCAACTGATTTAGCGATTTGTTAATATACTAAAAAAAATTGATAGATTTTTTTTTCAATGATAAGTTGTAAGATTTTTTAAGTCTCGTTTTTTAAAATGATGTATTATTAAGAAAGTAGAATATAATACAAAAGATTAAAAAAATGACAGCAAATCTATGGCAGTAGCAAATTTATACATTTACTTCATTTATTCCCTTTTAAAAAATTAATTGGTATTAAGTTAAAATAAACCAAGAACGATAGATTTTTTTTGTTTTGATAAATTATATTTAATAAATAACTCGTTTTGAAGCAAAGTGAATACTATTTTGAGAAGGATATTGTTACTTAGAACGCTTTGTCAATGTCAGGTGAATTGGTAGCTCATTTTATTCAACGAAAGGATATTTGACACTTGACAAATCTTTTTCAGAACTGTATTTAAAATCCAAGGCTCTCAAGTCTTTAATCAGAAATTATAAAAACAATTATCCTGATCTAAAAAAATTTATAAGTATCCATTTCATCTGATATTTATATTGTTTTGTTTGGTCTTTTATAAATACCAATGAAATATTTGATTTATTAAGTGTTTTATCAAAAAACTTTACAATTATTTAATTTTTCAAAATATAATAGTATAAACGTGCAAGTTGTCTACTGGTTTGTTCTGAGGTTTAGTCGCAAAAATGCCCCTTTTTCTCTGACTAAGCGTAAAATTAAAATATCTGAAATTTTAAATAAAATTTGTGTTAAAATTAACAGCATCAAAATGTATTTCAGAAAAAGTTATGAACACTGTCAACAAAATTGATTTTATTGCAAAAAATGTTTATTAAATGATCATTTCAATTAAAATAAGATGCTTTATCCATAAATAGCCTAAAATATTTAATTTCCTATCTACGTACAAACTTTGACGTATTTTAAACAAATTAAATAGCCTGCAGTATACTGCATAAATTACTCGTAATTTCGTCAATAGAAAAATATATGTATACCAAAATTCAAAATGTTACTTCAACAGATAAAAACATCACAGTCTTTCATCATTTCTCGGCCAGTTTGAATTTTATCTTCAAAAAATTAATACAAAACTCGATGTTCAATATTTGATATGAAACTTATTGCAGAATATTGCAAAATTTTTCATCTGAATGAATGAATTTTAAAAATTATCCACGAACAGTTTCTTTTTTTTTATTTTGTAAAGTAATTTTAAAGGAAAAAATACTATTATTAAATTAAATATGTATACATTTCTCTCAAAGCAATCACAATGGAAATATATACACAGAAAAGAAACAAGCTCCCGCACTTTGAATAGTTGAAAATAAAAGTGTGAGAAAAAGAGGGATCAGCGTTTTAAATGTGATTAGCACTGTCTACAATTCAAGCCCCTCAAAATTCAAAGGCAGGAAACAGTTGCTTTTTACTTCAAATCAACCAATCATTTGCGAGTGCAGGAAACTTTAACAGGCTCACAAAGTATCGTCTCGCCAGCGTTTCTCATGCTTATTGGTTCATTTCCTTTCTTATTTTTACATTTTTATTGCTTTCTTTGTAACTTCATAAATCATCGAATAGTCGTATGCATAAAATTTCTTATTTTATGCATAAATTTTCTTATTTCTCTTTTATAATGAAACCTCGAAATAAAAAAGTATAAAAAAAGTATGAGGTAGTATAAAAAGTAAAAAAAAGTATAAATATATAAAAAAAGTAAAAAGTATTCTTTAAAAAATGGCATTTGAAAATAAATTCAGGGAGTGTTGCAGCTCTGAAAACATAAATGACAAGATTTCCAATTTCATTTAAGAAATCTTGAAATATATTTAAAAATATTCTTTTGGAAAGTATCAAGGAAAATCAGTTACGATGAAATATTTAACAGATTTCTTCAGAAATTAAAATTTTAATTTAGAAACTGAAAGGAAAGAGATTTCATTGGGATAAATACACATCTTGAAACGCAAGCAAATTCTATGATATTGCAATTGGGTTTACGCAAATCAATGTCAAAAAAAGAAGAAAAAAACAGTAATACACTAATTTCCATATGTTTCATTAAAAAATTTAGCTCCTTTAGTTGTTCTGGAATAAAATTATTTTTTAAAATTAAGGCGGGGGATCTTGACGAAAGTATACTAGGTAACGCGGATCAAATCGTAGTGCTACGACTCCCTCCTTTAATGTGTTAATATGAAAAAATTAATATCATACTTGCGATATTGGAAAAACAAGCAAAAATTCCACAAACATCTAATTTATCATTTTTATCTGGAAGTGAAGAAAAATTTATTTTAAAAATGTACAGTTCCAATGTTTCCTTCAACCTCTATGTATGTATTCTCGTAAATTTCTCTGTCGGCCCAAAATATTAAAACTTTTTTAATATATCAGGATATTAGGTTTATGAAATATTCTGTTTTAAATTAAGTGATTTCTCTAGTAGTTTTAGATTAAAATATAGCAAGTGTTTTCATTTATGATTTTAGAAATAAACTTTTTTACAATCAGTAATGATTGAACATTACTTTTCAGAATTGAGTCTTCTCGTTTCTTTTTCTGATATGTGCGTGAATAGTAAATTCACAGACTATTTGCATTTTTGGAAAAGTTATAGTATCGTACAGTAATCTTCTTATTTGGTAATTTATTTTTAACATTTTAAGAATTGCATTTTACATTATTTTTATTACTAGATTTTTAGTTTCAATGCCATTATGCTTATTTAATTTAACTTTACATTATTAAATACTGTATTTAATACCTTTTAGATTATTTATTTTGCCATGTCAATAATTTTGTTTTAAATTATTTCTAAATATCTTTTCTCCCAGATAAATTTAGAAACATTTAGAAAAATACATTTAATATAACTTATTTTATCAAATTTAAATTTAGTTGCTTTGCCTTAAATTTAGTTGCTTTGCCTTAAATTTAGTTGCCTTTTTTGTTGCGAATATTTCAACTTTTAGAATTGAGAAAATGGAATTCTTGCTGTTCTGAACTTTCAAAAATTTCACAACTTATTTACATTTTCATAAAGTCCTTTCTTCCTATGCAGCTGTTTTGAATATAAACAACATTCATAAATCTATACAAGTGAAAAATTCATTCGAAGAATAGCATTGTGAAATTTCATTATTCTGCAGATTACTAGTGGTGTATCTATATAGTTTTACAGAAACGTCGTTAGAAGTTTTTTTATGTGTCACCTCTTTCTAGGTGAATGCTAATCGTGATTTTCGTCTTGGCTTGATTTACATTAAACAAAAGCAATCAAGATTTCGCAAAATAATGCATTGAAGGTTTTATTTCAAAAAAAAAGTATTTCTTTTAACAATTATTTGTGTCTTCATCCGTGAATTACTAAGAGATTTACATGGGAGAGGTCAGACCAACTACGGTTTTGTCTTTCTTTATTTAAATGACCCTGGATTTCAAAGAAATTATTTTCCCACATGTAAGCATACATAATTTAAGGATTCTGCCTTCAGAAGTCCTTATTCTATAGTGCTATTCGGAAGAATTTTTAAATAATAGGCTTTGTAAAAATAATTTGAACCTCTCAAAGGTGTATAGTTTTAGGGAAATTAAATCATTTTAATGAAGTCAGAGACAAACAACACATTAAATTTTTTTACATTACATTAACCATAAAGAATAAATCGACATTCATAAAGAGATTAAAATGTATTATTAAAATCCATCAACAATTTACGAATATGAAAAAAAGGAATTAAAGGTAAAATAATAAATAAATAGTTCTTAATATTAGCAGTTGGAAGAATGATTAATTATATAAATCATATTAAATGAATTCATATTAAATTATGAATTCAAATTAAAATGAAAGTATTATCATACTTAAAAAATTTATTCAGTTCATTTTTCCGAATTTGAATTTACAGATTAAGTTCATATAGATTAATATTGCTCGTTTTATAGTTTGTATTACTTGCCGTGGATTTATACTTCTATTTGAAAACGAGTGCAAAAACTCCTCTCTGTTATTAGTAAATATAAATATATTCAGTTCAGGTCTTTGCATATTTTCCCAAATTTTGTATTTAAAAGAAAAACTGGTTTACAAGTAAGGTTGGTTCCGTACATGTTGATATTAAAAGAATTAGTTAATAAAATGTAATTTTGTGATATATATATCTATATATATATATACTATCGGACCCGTTGAGCTTCGCTCCGAGCCTAACAAACAATGAACTGTTAAGTCTCACCATTTATAACGCAAGAACGGCTGTTCCGATTTCAATCGTATTTGACTTGTTATAATAATATGAGGAGAAAAAATTCAATAAAATCACACAAATGAGTATTACAATAGCTTGTTATAAGATTTTTTCTTTATTCAATCCAGATATACATTCGAGTTTATTCTCTTGTTTCAAGCACCTTCTGATATACATCATTTTTTTTGTTATCAGGCTCAAGAACAAATAAAGTGGATGGTTTACCAATACATGAACATGCCACACATAATTGAACATGAGAAAAACATTAGTTTTCTCAATTTAGACCATAAAAACTCAACTATTAGCCTTGTGATTTTTTAATAGTCGTCACAAATACAACACGAATTGTAATAAACTCGACATTTGGATTGAATCATGGTAATCCTCGGAATGAGATCTTTCTGATATTTGAATTTTTCTTTGAGTATAGTCACGTGAATCACATTGATCATCAGTTTTTTTATCACCAAATGTGCTCCACTGCACAATTTCGGTTAGTTTAGGGTTCGAGGCATTATGACCACCTAGCCAACCTTCAGTTGTAAATTGTGCGGTGATAAGCCAGGCACCTCCAAGAAGTTTAGTAATTCAGATGGATATTCGGTGACTTCATCTTCATTTATTACACTGTCAATAGATTTGAATGAAAGCAGAATACCAACGATTTGATTATGAATTACTTAGTTTAAGTCACCTTCATCTTTGTTCTTATCCACCATTATTTCTCACTCACTCAACCTTTTGTAATTTTTATAGTTGTCAATGATGTTCAGAATCACTTTGCTGAACATAATTGAATTCACTAATCTATCGATGAAATAAAAAATTACGAAGAAATGAAAGCAATCCAGAAATTTTTACCCATACACTTCTGACGCTAACCGAAAGGTGTAATAGAGATAGATAATTCAATTCAGAAATTCTTAGCTTGAAATCCTGGTTAATAGCCGCGAATTCTACTCACTAAACTGCTGTTGTTGTTGTTATTCATGACTTTTGCCATACATGAGCCTACAAAGGCAAATTAAAACACAACTGAATTGACAAATTGTAGACAAAGTCAATCATTTAAGCCAAGTTTGTGTAGTAGCTTCTGAGGGTAAAAGCCTTGAAGGCAGAAGTCTGTCTTCAAGCTCATACGAAGATAACCCTCATTCTAGCATTAACATCTTTTCACAATGGGGCTTTTTCCCACGCCTCACTGATAGAGCTCTAATAAAGAGCAACCATTCCAAAACCAGGATTCGAGCACGTGACGCCTAGATCACTGGGGAGACGCGCTACCTCTAGGCTAAGACGTCTTCTAGCTCACATTTTAAGGCATTTTTAAATATATACGGCAATCAAATCCGTAATGCATCAATTATATTCAAATGAGCATTCTTTCAGACCAGGATAACGAATACTGTATGGCAAAATTATCTTGGGGAGGTGATAATTATGAATGCATCTAATATTTTTTTGTCTGATTACCATACTTTTAACCACAAAATTATGGTTAGAAATAAGTCATATTAATTTTAGCAAAACTATAAACTATTAATTGACATTTAACCCCAAATTATAAAGGGAAAATTATTTGTATTTGGTTATTCATTAACAAAGTGCGATTTTTTTTAGTTACATTCTTATAAGTAATGACAAAAAAAAGTGGGAGTTACACTTTTATGACTTTACTTAACACAAGAAAAATGATATGACTAATTGTATCGATATAAAACAAAAGGGAAAAAAAATGATATTGTCTGTGGTAACGTACGATCGTGATGAAATGAAAGCAAAATAAATATATCGTGTTGAAAGTACTATTGAACATTTATCTCTGCACCAAGTAATTTACAGAAACAACACCCAAATAAAGGTATAACTATTGGGAAATTTTTATTAGATATGGTATTTTTTTCTACTTGCGGCAAGAATAATGCTACTTAGAAGCCAACCGATTTTATTTTCTTTCTTTTTTACTCACTTTGGAACACAATAGAAAGGCCTGTCTTTTTATAACATATTACAGTTTTCTCTGTCAAAACTTGGGCGCCGTCTTGTCTGAAAAGGGGGAAGAGAAGAGAATAATTTGTCTGTCAGTGTTTGGTGGGTCTGTATTCCGCTCGTACGGCTCTGTGTTACGTAAAAGCCACTTTGTAGAAATTTGCACTTTCTTAAATTGACCTAGCAGAGTGCAAGGGGGGGGACAGAATTCACTGATCACGTTCTGTTAACCAGCAATTTGTAGCCAACGTTTGATTTTCATAATCGATCATAACTCATTTCAAGATTAATTTGAATATGTATTGTGATTGCATCCGATATCTGATTCTACCAGAATGTTTTTCCTTTGGAAAATTGCGTTACGAAATACAAATGAAAAACCGAAAACCTGATGTATTGCGCAGTTTTTAAAATCTGTTGGCTTGCCACCTTTATTTTGACTTGTGTGGTTTTCGTTTCATTTTATTTCTTACTGCTAGCATTTGAAATGAGATCGTTTGATTTTAGAAAATTGCATCAAAAGATATGACTAATTTTCCATCTTAATCAAAACATATACATCGTAAGGATTTTGACGATTTTATAGTATGGGAATATTTCAATAATAAATTTCTAGAGTTAGATAATTTAGTGGTCTCACCTTTAATGAGTTCCTACATAATTTTTCTTAAGAAAAACTAAAACCAATTTTAATACAATAAAAAGTTATTTTAATTATACCAAATTATGCTTAATGAGATTAGTGGTAATATAAATGTAGATATTTAGTAATATTCACATTTAAATTAGTAATAAAACTAAGATTAAGTGCTAAAAGTTAAATTAAAAAGATAATAACTTCTAATCTTTTTTTCATTTTGAATAAGAAACCTTTTATATGCATTTCTCTTTATAATTTTTATGACTATTTGTTTGTGTTTTATAGCTAGATTTATCGTTAATTTATGCCCATTAAATGATACGCTCGCAAAAAATAAAGTTTTCCGTAGATATAAATGTCAAAGCAAAATTCATAAATCCACCCAAGAAACTAATATGCTAATATCAAATGATGTAATTCATGCTTTAACATCAAATTAACCTGTGATTTTATTCATTCTGAAGATCAACATCTTTATGTGATTTTTAAAAAAAAAACTTTTTTTGCATCATTAGTTACAGAAGATATATGAAGATTTAAATAGATATCTATAGGCAAAACTTAGCAAATCAAATTTTTTTCTTACAGTGCTTATAAAAAAATTTACGTCACTTTTATGTTTCAATTATCTATTTTATTAAACTTTAAATTACTATTCGTATTCATAAAAGTTATGCATTTTTTAATATAAAATATGGCAGTAAGATCTTATTTTTGATCATATTCTTTAAGGTCAACAACCTATCAAGGTCAAGCTATCTTGCATTTCACATTACCGAATATCTTGTAATAAAATATTAAGTAGACATAATACATCAGTTATAGTATCAGAATGAAATGCGAAGTATTTTTAAAACAGTATATGTAGATTTGCACAAGACTAGACGACTCATTTTCGAGGGTAGGCAGCTTTTTTCAAAAAAAAAAAAAAATATTTTAATAGATTAATTGATATAAAATATGGAACAGTCACTGTATTTTTATCAAGATAGTTTTGAGGTAAGTGTTTAATTTTTTTAATGTGCAACATAAATGTGAGTCAGTTTTATTTGAAAATTTTCGAATGTATATATTCTTATAAACCCTACTTGAGCATGGTTTATACTTCTAATTTTCTTATGCAGCATTTTCTAGCTTCCATATTATATTTTTGTTTAAAATTTTCTCTAATCCTAAAATGGCTCTAATTCTCTCTTGCTTTAAAATGACTTGCATTAGAAAAATCAATCAAAAGTAGAAGATATATGAGATTTTACAACTAGTTTATCGCACTCTTTTAATAAGTCTTCGAATTTCTTTCGTAACTTCTATCTATTGCTTATAATTCATCTCATTTTTTAAAAGTATTCATTATCAGTTAGAAAATCATTAATTACTTTTCTGCGCTTTAATGTTACGTATAAAGATATTATAAAAGCTAAATTCAATTATGATTTTTATCTGTAGCAATCTGTATGATTTTTATCTGTAGTTCTTGTGAGGCAGACGGCAGCATATTTTATTATTATGTTTCCACAAAATAATTTTTCTAATATTAGAATATTGTACAGGGTTAAAAAAAAGAAACAGATTGTATTTTTTTTGTATGAAGTATAACTAAATAGTCTTTGATGAACTCTATGTTTTATAATGTGTTATTCGTAGATGAAAACAAAAGAATTACAGATAAGCATATGTATTCAGAGATTCGCTCTCGCAACGCTGGAGTTAATAGCCGAGTGACATAACCCCTAAACAAAAGCGTACACTAGCATCCGGAGCTTCTTGTGTGGCTATGGAACTTTAACACCACATTACTTTCCCTCCAGTGAGTTTGAGGAGAGACAAACGATGTTATTGTACCAAGTGGTTTTGGCGGGCGACGAACGCCAAGCGTTGATGCAACTTTTGCTACCGGTAGAGGGCGCCCTGAAAGTTACGTTAGTTCAGAACCAGGATCACCAATGTGCATTATGAGATTCGAACTTGCAACGTTGGGGCCCATAGCCGAGTAATAACACAGCCCTAAAACAAAAGCGTACACTCGTGTCCGGAAGTTATTATGTGGATTATGAAATTTACCACCACAAGTATTTTAAGCATAATGGTTTGAAGAAATTCTTATTTTTTCGATAATGTAAAGTTGGATGTCTTGAAATTATGCAGGTAAATCAAAAATTTTATCTTAACTGCGAACAGATTATATTAGTGTTGGTACTTGAACGCATAGTTGATATTGTCATTTCTTGTTCCTTGGAAAAATAAAAATCCCAACCCTACATATAAGAAACAAGACAGAAAGAATATCGGCTTAACTGCTATATCATTTAATTGAAAGACATTTCAGAGACAGTGATTATACAGAATATTTCTTTATTTAGGAAATCTACTACGATAATTTCTCTAAGGTTGGTATACTTTTCCAATTTATATCAAAGACGAAATTAGAAAATAAATAGCTATGGGACAATGTATAGTATTTATCATCTACTATAATTCAATTTTTTCTCCGCAATCACTTTAGAAAATTCTGTGCAAGGCCCAATATTGTCAATTTTCAGATGTTTCAGATACTCTGCGTTCTTGCGTATGCTTCAGGAGGATTTTTTTGTCCAAAACAAGGATAAAACAAAACAAAAAAATGATTATAAAGGGACAGGAATCAAAGCATAATCTTAATTTTAAAAAAACTCGATTTCTTCTTGCCTATCACACTTTTGAAAAGTTCAATTATACGTGTTCCAATCTCAGGATACTAAAATGACCAATGTAAACACAACCAATTTGTGTTAAAGGAATCAATAGCTGCAAAATGCTGGAAAAGTGATTAGCAGTTTACAGTGGAAACATTTAAGGATGGATTTTCCATGTCAAGAAAAGCCAAAAAAGTCATTCCCGACATTTTTGCTCAGAATTGTCTTTTCAGGTTACTGAAATGTCGGAGAGGACAGGAGATATACGTATATTCTCTAATCGCTGTCAATGTATTTCAAATCGCACAAAGTACCGCTTCTCCAGTACTCTATTTGTAGTCACCTACACTTCCCTAAAAGCCAATACATAAAGTTAATTTCGTTTGCCTCACTCTTTACTACAATAAACAATTGTTTATTGTAGTAATAAACAATTAACAACTGTATAATTTTCAAATCAATGAACTCAAATATTCTTTCATATTATTCACAACATGAAATCGAACTATTGCTTAATGATAATCTCTTAAATGCTGAAATTGCGTATAGGTTCTTCGCATTAAAACTCTGCAATATCCAATCATTGTCTACATTATTTTTTTGTCTAACACAAATCTGATTTGGGTAAAATTCTGAAAAAAATTACAGAAATATCTTGTTTAAAACTTCACTTTTTTTTAATGTACGAATTCTTATTTGCTATCCCAATTGCTTTAAATGTATTTTTAATTGCTAATTTTTCCTGCCTTTTTACAACCATTTGTTCTATAGAAGAACAAATCGGCCATGAGATGTGGTGACTAAACAAAACTCTTTTCCTTCTGGATTAAGCTTGTTCTGACGGCAACTACGTGCCTTGAGTTAGGCAGAATTCCCCTCTTTCCCTTCACTTATAGTTTTCCGGAATTCTTTGATGTCAGCTCATTTTGCCAACAGTTGAGTTTCCGGATTGTCTCCACCGGCGAGAATTGCCTTAAGGGTCAGTTACACGACCTAAGAAGCATCAGACTAGTCAAGTGTTTTCCCTTCAGACCCCTATTGCGGTTTTTGAGGGTCCTTTGATGCCTGAACCTTTTATAAATAGTAAACCGATTTTACCGATTGTCGGTAGAATCACAGGTCGTGACTCATCTGAAGTTTCTTCGGCCGTGTAACCGACCTTTTCAGCCCGAGACCTATACACGCTTTGAGACCGGCGCATTTTGCTCTTTTACCCCTCTCTTGTAGTTTTTAGGGGTTCATTTTACCAACAATTTGTAGAACACTCCGGACAGACGTCCAGAGGCGGTAGTGATCCAACAATGGGTCAGTTGGTGGATTTAAGACCATATCTATAAAGGCCACAGGCCGTTAAAACGGTGCTTAAGTATCTAAAAAAAAAAAGGTTTCTTATTTCAAACCTAAACTCTTCCACTTGAAGACATCAAAACTATATATGTTGTTTTTAGAAGAGATACTTATGTCAATAAATGATATATTTATACAGTTCCTAGTATAAGAATGATGACAATTTCTTACTTATCTTCATAGTTTAGAAAAATAACATTATTTAAAATGAAAAATATTTATCCTTATTGTTGTTTTTATAATAAAAATGAAAAAATAGAGAGACAGAGAGCTAAAATAATGTTCAATTACTAAAACAGAATACATAATTTTTTACCAAAAAACAACTAAACCATAAACCATTGAAGCTAGAAGATCTTCAAGAGGTTTTTAATGAGCTAACTATTAAATAAGCTATTATTTTGCTCGAAATAGTATAATTTATAAGTTAATATTATCAAATCCAACTTCTTTTTGATATATTGCGAGCACAATATAGTATCAAGAAATAAATGCCAGTTCGAACATTATGTGCAGTTATTATTTTTCACTAAAGAATATTGTTATGACAACTTATCTCTACTTCTTTCATCGTGTTTTATTTATTTATTTTTTTTGATTACTTTTACAATAAGAATGTGAAATGAAAGGAACCTTATATCCTTGTTTCGCTGATAAAAAAAAAGTAAAACGCAGCGAGTCAAAAGCAGAACCGGACGCTCGCCTCTAAACCCGCACCTTCAGTATAAGTGACACCTTCTCTGCGGGTAGCCTTCCAAAATTTCCAGCGATTTGGTTCCAGACGCAGAAAAGTAAGAGATGAAGTACGGGCTCTGTAGGCGGTAGGTCAGGTTTTGCGTTCCGAGGTCCTCCAAGCAGGGTCATTACCGTCAATAGCATCGCCCCGTGCAAAATCACCCTGAAGACCGTGCTTGATGCGACAGAACCAGGCCTGAGCATGCGTTGATCCGCTGACCTTGCCTGGCAGACGATGACAATCCAGATATCACAGCAAAGCCGCAAATGAGCTTAGTCTAAAATAGAAGTTGGAGAAGAATCTAAGGCAAAAGTACAAGTAACCTTGGTTATTAACAGTTGTGATTTATTAGGCATGAAAAAGAAATGTTTATATGTGTTAAACACGTCTGGTTAGGGTGACCAATTTGTAGACTTGCTTAATGAGTTTGATTACCAGTCGTGTTAAAATTCTTTTTTTGACTGTGGTGAGAAAAATAATGCAGCAATGCAGACGCAATTTAAAATTTATTCTGTGAAATTTTTATTTAGCTCAATATTTGAATTTATATCAAAAATTTAATGAATTATATATAACAGTATTATATTCAAATATTTCAATGATAATTTGACCTGATGACAATTTTTAAAATATATTTCAGAGATATTGCATGATAAAAAAAATCCTTCTTTCCTAATATTTGGGATTATAGATTTCAAACTGACTATAAATTTTCGTTGATCAGTTAAAAAGTTATTCAAAATATGGGAAATTTATAAATCCATACACAAAATTATGGTTGTATTTGCTCACAGAAAATGGTAAATAAGTTCTACTTCATCTTTTTCAACTGAAAAAAAATATTTGCTTTGAAATCTCAATAAAACGTAGCGAAATTAACTTAATATACTAGTTATATTGAATTATGTTGAGGATATATAAATTTTTATATAACCTTAGATATATAAAAACTTTAAAGTTATACAGATGGACATTACAGTGAGCAATATAATGATCAATGAGGGCTTCTCTATTACGATCATAATTTATGTAAAATGCCAAACCGAATTATAGACCTCTATTCAACATTAATATTTAAAAAAATTCAAGTATTTTTACTAATATTATTAAAAGAATCCTTAAATGATAATCGGAAATGCGCTTTTTTTAGCGTGAAACCAATTTCATTCTTTTTCATTAGAAACTAGTAAAAGAGAAAAAGATCTATTAATTTGCCTATTTTTGAAATAAATTGTCATTAATCTGTAAAACTGCTGTAAGATATGTAGAATTAGAAAATAAAATCATTTTAATATAAAGCAGATTCATTAATTTAATTTAATATTCTGCTCATTAACTCATTAAATTTTACTTTTCACTCATTAGATTTTACTCATTAAATTCAACTTTTCATATTAAGTTTAACTCCTTTCATTTAATTTTGAATGAGCTTTAATTTCTAATATAATTTTGTATAAACTTTAATTTAATAACCACTTTCATTTTTATGCATAATTTATAATTAATCATCCTGTTAATAAAATTCCGTTTCGAATGCATAAATATTTCACTATAAATTCATGCAGCTTTATTAGAACAATTATTAATTTCATATTCATATTCAAGTATTTTTCCTGAAATTAAAAATGCGATAAACAAACTTTAACCTTCATTCAACACATGAACATCAAAGTATAATTAAATCTTAAGAGAAATTAAAAAGTGAAAAATAATTATTGGCTTTGATCAAATTCATGATGCGAAAATTTTGAATCTGTAGTTATAAAACACAATTGCAGGTATGCTTCGTATCACGGAAGATTTACCTGAAATACCTTAACTTTCATTTGCCTCCTTAAAACTAGTTCTTCTCCACAGTAATTATCTTAATAGAATTCTGAATCTTATCAATTAACTTCTACCTCAAATCGTGCAATCGGGGAAGAAATACAATGTTTTGATGAAGAAAGAATGGGGTAAATTTTTAATCACGCAACAGTCATAAACTTCCCACGACTCTTACACAAAAATCTTATCTAACAATCTCCATTTTCTAGAAGAAATTATAGTCCTTTCGCAAGATATCACTTTTGAAGCTGAAATTTTCCACACTTACGCGACATAAAATTTCTGTTCACCCCATGGGACATAAAGAATGGTAAACTTCCTTTTTTCAATACGTGCCGGAATGTTTGCTGTATTTCCTTGTGGCTACCAGAAAGGTTTATTACTATCTGGTGGTACTAAGCAATAATTTACGATGTTTAAAATGAAAATAATGATACACTTTTTCAAAAACTTTTGCAGATTACGAAATATATCATGATCTCATTTTTGTGCATTTCTCACTTGGTAATTTTTAAGGAGAGAAGAAACCTTTATAAATTGTTAAATTACGATTGATTTCGGAATATACTTTTTCTTTATGTAAGTTTAAAATAAAATTGATAATTCAGTAATTAATAAAATTGATATTTCAGTTAATTGCTTCTAAACTAAATTTTAATCAAATCTGGAACAAAGATTTACTGATAACTTTGAAATCTTTAGAGATAATGGCTACTTTCTGATTAAACAGAAATTACTTCTTCGTTTACCAAACTTATGAAAAAAACATAAATCAACGATTTAGATCCAAGAGCTTTGAAATCTTAAAAGATATTTGATAGTAATAATTAATGATATAAATAGTATTTAATGGATGTTTTTTATTTTATGCGTAAGTGCCATTTTTTTCTAAACTTATAGTTAAATATGATTTGTTTAAAATGGAATAAAATCAAAATGATGATCAAAAGTTGGCAGATTTCTGAAAACTACCAATTAATGACAATTTGAGTTACAATACAATACAAATCTTATTCATAATGCAGAAAGCGTATTTTATAAAAGCTGATTTGGCTTCAAGCACATTTCAAAAGTACTGTAGCTGGATTATATACTATATAAAAAACATAGATTAACTAAAATATATAGATTAACTAAAATATATAGATTAACTAAAATACATAGATTAACAAAATGCATGGATTAACTAAAGTTATTTGAAAGTAGTACGAGTGTTGAGAAATAAAATATTGGTTTTCTACATGAATAAAGAAGACAAATAAAGAGTGACCACAATGTGGACACGAAGTTTGCTCTTTGCAGTGAAATAGAGGAAAAAGAATGAGTTAATTTATAACATTTTTGCAGATTTACTTACATTAAAATAAATTAGTAGACAATCTATGTTATTCAGTAGACATTTTAACATAAATAATATTTTATTAACGTTTAGGCTTCAATCTTTTATTATCTGACACTTCAGAATTTTTTTATGTATTAGAAAAAGCGAAATTGAAACTTTCAATACCGTAATATCTAACTTAAGGGTAACACTTCTTCCCAGTGAATTGGGCGTTCCGGATTCGAGTTCTAGCCCACCCACCCCAAAAAAGTACAGGGAAAATAAAGAATGGAACGCTATTGTCACAACTTTAAAATATTTTTATATAAATACACAAATCATATTGTTAATGAACATACATAATTTGGAGCACTCTTCTGTGAAAAACAGTAATTGGCAAAAATGTAAAAGATTCGGGTGCACTTCCTTTTGTGTACTGTTCAGGCTGAAGTAAATGACGATTAATTAGAGCAAATGAGCTGGCTAAATTGCTGTTCTTTATGATGTTACCGCTACTGCTATACCTTGTATAATAATTATGAATTTTGATGTAACAACCTCTATCATGGCCTCTATGACAAATAACATATCTTGCAATAGCAATTATCAGTTAACATTAAATTTCATGGCCCAAAGATTTTTTTTGTAGTAGAGGCATTTCAAGGTTTTGAGTCAAAACATCCTTCTATTTTTATTAAAGATTACTGACCATTTCTCATCCTAAAAGGACAGGCTTCGTCTATGATTCAAATTTTTTCGATGCACATGGACCAGTAGCAATTACCAAACAGTCAGGTTTTTTAAAGAAGATGTGTACTACTATAATTTGTTAAGTAATGTTTTACATCATTAATTAGATACAACATGATCAAAAATTTCATGAATATTAAAATTTGCAAATATCAACGCTGTCTTCACGAAAATCCATTGATATCCGGAATTCCAAAACTAATATTTTAAAAAAAAATCTGGGTAACCATGCTACATGAAATCTCCGAAATATTTTAAAAGCAGTTTTACTCGGGTTTTTTTCAGTGCTCTGTCTCGAATGGAATATCTTTTATACGTCATGTTATGATTCGTGAGTTGTGCAATGATGTCATTTCACAATTCCAGTTGCTCAGGTGAGGATCATAAACATCTACCTGTTCTAAAATGCAAATTTATAATTTTACATATTACTTTGTTGGTCACTTCTTTTTCGTTAAAATGTTCTAGTTTTAAACTGTAACAACGCCATCTACCACAAAAAATGACAACTAAAAAAGTTTTAAACCAAAAAAATATCTACACAAATAAAAGCTCTTTTCTACAGATAAAACTTTGACAAGTCATTTCAGTTATTTTTTTCTCCCACCCCCCTCAGGTTCCAGGAAAATGGACATTCATAGAAAAGAATTTTTCAAAAATATCAAAAAAGTTTTATATCTCAAATCAGTTTTTGTGTTTTTTTCTTCAATTGATTGCCTTTACTGACAATCTTGCTGATCATTGCAATTTTAATAAAGCAATCTTGCTGATCATTTGACCCATGAATCGGTAACGTAATTTTTTATGGTCTGCATGAGTTGTTCCCTAATAAACAAGTCAAAATAAAATTAAAATATAATCAAAAAATGCAGAGAAAAATAAAAACATGCCATGGAAATAGAGGTAAAATGTTAAACTGTCTTCAACAACGATTTCCAAAGATGGTCACGGCTGATATATAAAGTAAATTAATTTTTAAAAGGTGGGCGGCTTTTCATCTACTAAAAGATTGTTTCTTTAAACACTCTGATGAGAAGAGTTACATGGGCATCAAGTAAAAATATTTCCGTGAGCAAGGATTTAAATCAAACATGAATCATAGCCTATTTCACGCTAAAACAAAGACTAGATTTCAAATCGTGATTATATTTCCCTCACGCTTTGTGCAAAGTGAGCAGAAAAGAAGCAGAAAACCGGAAATAAAAGTTGATTGTTGTGATAGATGCTGTTTGATTATCAATTGTAATTTATAACATTTATATTCATGAGCGATTTTGAAACCTAATTTACTCCGAATTTTAATTTTTAGATTATATGTATTTAAACAAAAAATATAAATATAAATCACAAGACTCTTACATTTCCTTTGGAGACAAATATTGTTTTGCTTAAAATGTAATTTTCTTTTTCTTTAGCTTTTTTAGTTTCTTTTTAAAAACATTTTAACTATTGTGGCGTATTATGTTGCATGAATTTGGCATGTTATCATCAGATAAGATTTCTCACGAAATTGTCACGAATGCAGCACGCACAACATTACGATTCACTTATTGTTACCTTTTGTATTTGCTGCATTTCAATTAGCGTCCCTCTGTACATATAATAAGCTTTAATATTGTTAAAATTTGTTTCTGAGTTGCTTATGCGTGTTACAAACAGGACCTAAAACTATGGCATTTGGGGCAAACATGTTTTGTAACGTGTAAACATGCAACTAGGTGTTACATTTTTAACTATTAAAATATTTCAAGATTTCTTCTGGATGACTTTTAAAAACAAAGAAAGAAAAAGGGATTTTTACAACATCTGAAAATTAAAAAATGATCCTTTCCTGTATTTAATTCCAATCTCATCTCTCATGCATAGCATTTATTTTGAAGCATAAAATTGGGGAAAACATCAAAGCGGCATTTTTATAAAATAACTTTACATTTACATTACGCACCTTATAACAGTGTATCATCTTTTGTTCTACTGACTTTTTTTATTTTCCGTGCAATTTGAAGACATAATAAACAGAATATTTCTATAGTTTTCAGAAAAGTAAGAGAATGAATAATAGATCTGGTAAAATAATAATCAATGTCTCCGAAAAATCAATATAAAAAAGCAATAAAAAGTAGAAAATTAAGTGAAAAATGTTTTTAAAGTTTATCAGAATTTAAAAATAGTAGTAGAAGAAATAAAAATTAGAAAATTAAGTGAAAAATATATTAAAAAAATATCAGAATTTAGGAGAAATTACATGGTAGCTAAAATAATATCATTAAATCCTAAAAAATATAGTTTTTTTTTTTAAATTTTAAAGTAGTATCCATATTATTTTCATGTAGTGATATTTATTTTAGATAAAATGATAAAAACCATCAAATTTTCTTAAATATTAATTACTTGAAATTCTTGTTAAAATTTCAAAATCGTCACAATGAGAACATTTCTAACAAAATTACTTCACTGAATTTTGTCAACAGTTTGAAGATTAATAATGCGCAAACCTACGTCAGACAGCGCGTCTTTTCATGTTGATTGGTTTGTGTAAAAAAAAATTTTATAATATTCTTGAATATATTTTAGCTTTGTGGCAATTACAAATAACATTTAACTTCAAAAATACGCAATGAGAATAATTCATTTTATAAACTGTTTATTTCTAATCACTAATGTTATTTTTTTGTTATACATAAATGAATATAAAATAATACTTTATGATTCCTAAATTTAAAATTTTGATTTCTTTTTGTATTGCATGAACTTTTTTTATTGGCTAAGAAAAAAAGATTGTGTATTAACCCAAAACTATGAAAAATTGTATATATCGCACAAAAAATTCTGGCTCTGAAATGATTTTATCTATTATCTTTACACATTTTATGAGCTGATCATGTTTTCATTCAGCAAGCAAGTCATTAGGTTACTTGGAGTCTAATGATTTCTCGTTTCAAATTACAGCTCAGATTTCAGATGCGATAACAAATAGAGTGAGTGATTAGTTACATAATAGAATAAATAGAAAAAGGATTAGGTTTTTAAAATAATACGAATCACATACTCATTAAAATATGGTTTAAAATACTTTGAAACAAAGCTGTTAAAACCAAAATGGGCATAAAATGTTCTTAAAATATTTCCAAGAGCAATAATTCTCCTAAACTTGCAGATTACTAAAAATGACCGGTCCTTTGACAATGTAATTGTCACATAAATAGTTTAACAAGAATAAATTATGCTAACATTATCATATAGCAGTATAATGTCTCCATCACTTCAATTTATATATAGTATGCCTTATTCTTGTTATTGTATTTTTACTATGAATATCGCTAGGTCCATTATTTTCAATATTTTTATTTTCATAGTATTTATATATATAATTAAAAAACTCTTTTGCATATCGTACAAGAGTCGCTCCGAAACAATCTACAAATGAAAATAACATCAAATCTTGAGTAAAACTGAAAATTACAAACTTTAAAGTTACATTTTAATGAGATATACTTTTCATTAACCATATTTCGCAATTATTTTAAAATAATATTTTTTAAACTGAGTCATATAATAGAATATAGAATAATTTACAATGTTAAATAATCCAGTTAAAAATATTTGTAAAGTTGTAACGATAAAACATTTTTATTGCAATAATTTTTTCTTGAGTCTTGAATTCTCTATCTCCTGTCTGAAATTTTTGCAGATGAATGATGGAAAATTCCCCTTATTGGGTATTATTATTGAATATATTTTATATTAATTTCATTATAAGCATAAACAATAATATGATTATCTTTATTGCTATAAGGCTTTCTGGCTTTCCTTTTATATCAAAACATTTTGCGATATTTTAATATATATTCAAATTTTAAATTTTGAACCAAAATCAGATATGTTAGTTTCCATAGAGGCGATGTTTGATTTTGGATAATGTTTTTACCTAGTGAATTTAATACATATCCTCAAAAAAAGGCTTGCTTAATTTTAAACAGAACATTATTGCAAAATGCCTACCATTATTAAATAGCTTTTGTAACAGTAAAACAATAATAAATGATTTTGGAATCTATAATTTTCTTTTTAATATTGAGAAAAATTAGGTTTATATTAGAACAAATCACACCACGTATTAGCGAGTGACACTCTAAAAAGTGTTTAGTGTGTATCTGGTATATTTTAATATATTTTTTCTTCGAAGAAATGTTAACTGTCCTTTTGAAAAGAAAACTTATCTAACACTAGCTTAATTGTTTTGCCTTACTTCATTACATCATTTCAAAAATGTCGCCGTGCATTAATAATACTCAATGGAAATCATTTAGTTATTTTTAACCGCATTTCGAAAAGCAAATTAGTTTCTCTTTTTTAAACGCCATTTGCTTGTAAGTCATGTATCTCAATTTTACCTCTTTAAAATTCTAATATTGTCCAAACTATTAATTTGCATCTATTAATTAATCTCCAGCCTCTCAAAATAAGCATAGTTCTCACGCCACCTCAATTAGGGAATAATTATAAGTACGTTTCGAGATGTCAAACTGTCGCAATGTCCTTTTCGAAGAATAATAAAAGTTTACATTAATAATTTCGACGAAGAAAATGTCCTTCCAACATGAGTTGCGGTGAAAGAGACATCAGCAAGAGTTGAGTAACTGTGAGATCCAACAAGACGATTTCATTAACTGCCGCTAAAATGTAGAACAAAATATTCTTTTTTGGAACTTAATGAAATCTGTCGAATTGGGGTAATAACAGGTTACTGGCTGATCTAATTAACAATGAGTAAAAAATTCAGCTGCGGAATTAAATAAAGAAAAAGGAGCGAAAGAAATCGGATATCTAACCTCACGTGGCAAGCAGAAGGTAAACAAATAAGTAACCTAGTGTTACTTTTATATCGGGAACGTGTAACTCTTGGCTGCTAGCTATTATTTTGAGTCATTATAGATAGCTTTGGAACAAATGGGAAATGGTTTACGGAGTAATGAATATTGTGTCAATCATGGAAAAACAAATCACAAAAAATTATCTAATTTATTCCCTGAGTATCGATGTACTTACGCACAATCAGGTTAATGTTAATGACGTGAGTAATTTTTATTACCTTACCGCAATGTCTTGAGAAATATCCGAAATGTTAAGCATTTATCTTGGCAGTAGCCCCTTCAATGGCAAATTGCGGTTTGGAACACGAGCATTTACTTTCTTTTCGATTTAATTACTAATTAATTGCGAATTATTCCTTTTCGGGAGTGTTGCAATAGCTATAGAGAAAACCAATACCATTCATGTACACAGAAATAGGAAAATAGTTCAGATTTTCAACATATTGCTTCTTAATATAAAACATTTTGTGATCAGCTAATACTTAAATTTATTTGTAATAGAAATCTCTGCAACATATTTTGTCCTTTCATGCTCCATAATGGGTATAATACATGAAATGACTTACAAAATTTTCTGTTTTTAAACTTCTAATTCAATCAATTTAGCGATTCGTTGAAAAGATAAAAATAATTTGAACACATTTAAATATCTCAAATATTCCCTATAGTCTAAAACGGAATAGAATATATATTCAACCAGAAAATTAAATAAACTCGTTGATCAATAAAAAAATGCTATCGTAAAATAAAGGGAAACATTTAAGCCCTTACGAACATGCTATTGTTATAAAAATTTCCAAATTTTTACTGTAAATTACAACTCAAATGCATAAATAATTAGCCGTATAAATTAAATAACAGACTTGACATAAAATAACACAAATTTTGAAAAAAATATTTTCAAAGATGTTTTGTAAAATTGCAAAATTGTGGCTTTTTAATGTAACTTTTTTTATCATCATGTTTCATCCTTTTTTGTGTGAGATAGAGCTTCTAATAATATATAGTTTCCTCTCTTTCCAATCATTATAGCATGATAAAGAATTAGGATTAATTCATCTACAATATTCTCATTTTTTAATTTTGCACATAACTATATCTATACAATGAAATGTATATAAGATGAATTTAAAACCATTGCAACTGGACTACAAATAAATTCAATTCCTTAAGTAATAAAAGGAATTTTTGATGCACTTTTAAATATTTTGAAAAAATTCTTTAAAATAAGAGAGAAAAAACTGTATGGAAAAAAATTGGTACAGAAATAAAAGGCTTTTCGCTTTTTTAATTACAGAATGACATAAAAATGGTTTTTATGCAACAATATTTTCCAAAACTATTGAGAAAAAGCATGAAAATTTCAATTGAATTGTAGTTGGGAAAATTCTATAACAATTTTTTAAATATTTTTTATTAAATAACAGTAGCAAAATTAATAAATAAATACTTGCCAACTTCGTAGTTATGATTGCAGTAATTTGCTCAGCAGAACATTTGTACAATTTTTAACCAAGCTTATGGCATGACAAAATCTACAAATAATTTAAAGCTTGTGTTATTTCAAAATTATATTTTCGTATTTATTTCCTAATACATAAGTTCATATAATTATCAGTTCTTATTGATTCACACTTTTGACATTAAAAACTAGAAATCGATTTCTAGTCTTAAGAGGCATACAAACCCTCCCTCTAACACAGAATCAATAAATTTTGTCACTCCCCTAGACCTATTCATTTTTATGTATATATATCTTTCATTTATACTAATTTAATTTGATATATACATGCAAAAAATGCTTTATTATTTACATAATGAAAAATAAATAGCAATTGAATATTTTTCAGGCTTTATAATATTTTTTCAAATGTTTCACATCAAGAATCAAATCAATCTTCTTTTTGTTTTCAGTGCAAACAGTGCATAAGTTTCTCCTATGAGCTGCAATAATTTATCTTCCAAAGAAAACAAGGAATTTTTTTTGATAAATAAAATATTATTCTATTATTAAAACCAGAATACAGTAGTAATTATTCTCTTTATTTCGAAAATAAGATTTTATGGAGCAACAAATCTATTTAGATTTATTAAAGAATGAAATTTAGAGTCAGTTAACGCCTAAAATACTTCTCAAACTGAATACAATAAGATTTTTAAAATTTAGAATGCTAATTGATGAAAAATTGTCGTTTGCATTTATTCAACAATAAAGTAAATAACTTATCAAAAACAAAATTAAGGAACAAAAGAATTACAACTGGTATAATCATTCTCATATTCATACAAGATTACTTTTTGTATGTGTGATAGCGAAATTATGATGTAATTGCAATCTTTTTTATGTATATAATTTCTTGCAACGTCAGCAGTAAATCGACTTATAAAGCATTAGGCTACTTAGTAAGTGACCTACCTTTCTAGGATGGATTCGTATTTCTGTGGAATGGTTATTGTAAAATTATGGAAATCAGGTAATAAGCATTTTATACAAATTAATCTTTAAATAAAATAATTAAACCGTCTATCTGTTGGAGTGAAGGAAGCAGTTTCACTCTTCATATTAATTCAATAATTTGCAAATTATCCAGATAATTGACACCTTATCTACATTAAAGTAAAAATGAAATCTTTGCACAAACAATAGCAATATGTTTGTTAACTTCAAAAAACCAACTCGGTGATATTAAAAAACCATTAATGTTCATAATGTTATTCCATAAATTTAGAAATAATGTCATGTATTAATCATAAGATTGAAAATAAATAATAATACCAATTATTGAACATTATAATATTTACCTAGTCATTAATTTTATATATGAACCAGAGGATTATAAGTAAAAAAATTCCGTAACCAAAAGACAAAGGCAAAAACAAAATGTTTTCATACGGATGCATATACCCTCTCTGGGTGCTCAGAAAAAAAAACTGCCTTCATCTCAGTCATTTCTTTCTGCATCGTCTTAAGTAATGAAACTATGAATATGATAGAGGAAATTTTATTTAATGGGAGTTTACCAACAACTTTGTAATAGATTAGTACAAAAAAACATACGAAGTTCTATTAAATATCATTTTTCAATCCTTAGTCTTTTTCGTTACGATAAGCAATAACTAGCTTAAATTTATACTTTTAATAATTAAAGAGTTTTGAAGAAAAGAGCATTTCAATTCTCCACCATTTCCACTCCTGAGTAATTTACTTACGAACTCTAATGAAATTTGGCATATTTCATTTATAAATCTTTTCTTTCTGAAATAGAAATTCAACATATTTGTATTAGTTAAGGCACAATTCACAACACTTTTTAATAAATTCAGAATCGCCCTTCTTGTCTGAAAGATAAAATATGTCTGCTGAATCTATTAGGTTTAAGAAAAAAAAAATGGTAGACTTTGATTCAAATTTATTAATTTGTACCTACTTCGAACTACTTTATTTTCTTCATTACATAAACAAAATTAAGAGAAATCAATCTTATGCCCCCTTTTTAGCATCTTACTGAAGAGTATTCCAAGGAAATCTCATACAAGTGAAAAACGAAATTTATATCAATGATATCTATTGGTAGTAAAATAATTCCGTTTTACTATACTCGTACATTTAATACATCATTTTAAAAGCAGATGAGTAGTTTACATTCAACATTTCTAGCAATTTTAACATTCTTCATGACTACAAAATCCCAACAAAATTTCGAAACAATGAATTGGCATCTGTTTAATCCTCAAAAAAAAAATACAAGAGTCAGCAAAAATATTAATTAAACTTTGATATCGGTTTTTAATCATTAAACGTTGAGGAAGTAACCCCTCTTAATGAATTTTCCTTATTGTCTTAGACGATTAGTTGTTTCAGACTGCAAATTTGCTTCCCCTTCATCATTTTTGTTTATTGTTTTTTTTTCTACAATGATGCTGTTAATTAAACAACTGATTTTTTGTCTTGATTTTCTCTAATATCTCTCAAAAATTTGTAGATTTAATAATTGATTAACATGTCTGACTATCCAAGTTAACAATATTAAGATTTCATGCCTGTCGTTGCATTTTTCTTTAAGTAGAAAGCCTTTTGGAGCTCAGTTTGGATAACTGAAGATTTCTAAGACATTAATGGAAGAAAACAGAAAATAAGTTCTTTTATAGCAAAGACTTTTCTTAAATAATTGATCAATACTTTTCCCAAAATAAAAGTAGTTGCAAAGTATTAAAACATTAAAAAAATAGTGCATGTCAAAACTTTGATATTAATAATTAAGGTTGCAATCTATTAAAGTATTATTTAATTCCACATAATTTTTATTTCAATGTAAGAGAAACTTTTATTTCCGGCGCCCTGGCTTAGGGGAAGTGCGCCTTCCCCATGATCTAGACGTCCCGGGTTCGGGCATGGTTGTTATTCTGTGTTCTATCTCTGAGTTGTATGAATGTGCCCCCATGTAAAAAGGGGTTGCGCTAACGAATGTGGGTATCATCTTCATATGAGCTAGAAGTCAGACTTCTATCCTTTGGGTTCTCAGGGGTCTTTACCCTCAGAAGGTACTGCACCCCCTTTCAGTGGAAACACGGGCACGACATCATCATCATCAGAAAACTTTATTCACTCCTTCAAATGTCAAGATGAAAAGTTGTAAAATGTGTAATATAAGCCGTTTCATGCAAAATAAAACTTGTTCATAGCTAAAATAAGTGATGCATCAAAATAGATGAGCTTATCGAATTCATAACTTGTCGTTTGTCTTATCAGGAGAAGTTTCCCAATATTTAATATGGTTTTACTCAAATGCTGTCATTCACGAAATGAATGTTTAAAATTTTGTGTTTTTCTCCAGAAAAGTCACTAATTTTTGCATACCCTGCTGATATATTGAAGGTAAGGGTACTGATTCATCACCCGTGACTGGAAGTCACGTCGAGAGAGTTCACGGTTTTCGGATTAGTCAGAACATTCACTTTACTTGTGAAAGAATACAATTAATGAGCTCTAGTGCCCTTCCCTCACTTTCTTTACTGTAGTACCCACAAATCTACAACGTATCTCTTTGAATTGTGCGAAGCAAACAAAACACCTATGTGAACGGTCAGTGCTGCGGAACAAGATTGCCTTGTCTTACTTCCGCAATTAAGTCAGCTCCCCTTAAACCAGGCCTCACCGAAAAATCTTAATGAAGTCTTAGAAAATAAAAGGAGAAAAAAAATAATTCATTTGTGTGCGAAATCTTCACCTAGCTTGACCTTTGTTTTGCTAAAGCTGCATTAAACGATAACTCTTAAGCATAATTGCATGTCAATAGCAACCTCACAAAGCAAGGAGAGAACTTGGTGTAAATTATGGTGCTATGTCCAGTCGCGTCATTTATCACAGGAAAGGGGTCGCTTTTTTTTTCAGGGGGTTCATTGGTCAATTTGCCCACTCCCATCCAATTTGTTTCCACTGTCCTATTTATCACCAGTTTTCTTAATGGCCTTACCTCTGTCTATTTACTTTTTATTTTTTGCTCGAGAATGCTCACTTTTCCCCTGCTTCTGGGGTGGGCACATATTAGCTGCGATTCCTGTCACTATTCGATAGATGCGTGCTATATGTGAAGTTAAATGTGTTTTGCTGACATGAATGCAGTGCACATTCCAGTCCATGTCTTTTCAACCGACATGACAAATCGCTATTGAATACAATAAAACTAGACACTAGAAAGGTGGTTGGCTTCGGTGCATGAAAAGAAATATTGATATTTCGATACAATAAATGCGCAAAATGTTCTTCTCTCTCTTCGAATTCTTGAAAAAGGAATTTTTAAGAGTCTGGATGAGAACTTATGTCCTGTTTCATCTCGGAACTCAGTTTAGTGCTGTCTCCTTTGTGCTTGGTTTAAAAACTTTCATTATGTAAAAATTATGTAACAAAAAAAATATTTTTTTACATTATAAACTTTGAAAACATTATTAGTATGAAGTATTAGCTACTTCATATATCAACCTTTCGACAGGCGGGAACATTCAGACACTTCACATATAGAACACACAAGAACCATCAGGCCTGAACGCGGAACACCCAGAAAATGGGGAAGACGCATTACCTCTATCCCAGGACGCCGGCAAAAATAATTTTAGTGAATTAATTCAATTTTAAATTTAATAAAACCATAAATAAAATCTTTTTAAGTCTTATTCGTATAAATATTTTTCTATTAAAAAAAAATCCTCAAAAAGAAATTCTATTCATCACAGATATGATTATCATGTCCCCATAAAACATTTTGCTAGGCGAAATTGAAAATATCAAGTTCAAAACGATATGGGACAGTGAACAATGCACAATAAATGATTTGAACGATACAAATATTAAGCCCGGGAAACTAATTAAAAAACGATTTTAATTTTGTTCCTCTAATGAACAATTGTGTTATTACTGTCCAGAAGGCAAATGAAAAACTGAGTGTACAAATTATTTGCTGTTCATAGTTGAGAACTATTTAGATCATGTCTTATCATAAATATTGAAAAATTCAATATTACTTTTTACTTATCGTTAAACACAAAATTATCGTTAACATTATTAGGAACACACAAAAAAATTAGAAAAAAAGTACCATTGTAAAAGAACTTATTATATGTGAAGCGCTTAAAGATAATGTCTAATTGCATTTCAAAATAACACACTTTATTCATTGTGATCCATAATTGTAGATCATATACACTCGACTTAAGGTAGATAAATTGAACAGCGCAAATTTTTTCTTTGAAAATTAGAAAAAAAAGAAGCTGCAATTCAAAATCAAATAAAAACATTTCTGAAAACTTATTTTTTTAAATTAGGCATAGAATATGTATTATAATAACAAAATTCAAATTTTTATTTATTATTGAAATAAAAAAAGGAAGTTATTTTTAATCTGGAAAACAAAAGTATTATTCTAAGAAGAGAAAGAAATTAAGAGGTGAAATCGGATTTTAAATCGTCTGCAATAAATATTTCAAAATTTCAGGGAATTGAGTTAATTAAAATGACATCGAAATATCAAACAAACAGACACACTTCACAATATTTAAAATCTTATTTTTTTTAAACTTTTAATTTTGAGAGATGATTAGTAAAATACAAAATTAAATAGGTATACATCATATAAACCTGAATTTCTCTACTAGGAAATTATATGTGACTATTTCTCAGTGTAAAGAAAAAATTCCCATTTTTCGAATTTACTAATAATTGGTTACATTTTAAGATGCTGTGTTAAGTTCCTGAAATACAATTATTTATTTAAAATAAGAAAGTTTTCATTGAAAACTTATATGAACGCAATTATAAGAGAAATAATCTTCCATCTTTGGCGGTTTTCTGGCTCATTCAAAATATTGGCTGGGATATACTCTAATTGAATATCTGACTAATGCCCATAATTCTCTAATAAATTATTTTAAAATTTCAAATTGCAGTTGACATTAAGACCAAATTATTTTAATAATTTTACGCTTGTTTTGTTTATTGTGTAAGTGAATTTTTCATAATAGAATCGGATAAATTGATATCGTAATGTCATCTATACTTATAATAAAGCTCAATGTGTGTGTGTGTGTGTGTGTGTGTGTGTGCGTGTGTGTGTGTGTTAGCGCTCTACAGGCCAGACCGTTGGACCTACAGCTACCAAATTTGGTATATGTATACCTTGGAGGTCGGGAATGTGCACCTCGGAGCCCTTTTTTCGAATTTTTAATTAGAATTTGAATTAATTAAAATTTAAGCGAAATTTCGCCGTTTTTCCGCTATAACTTCCGAAAATATTATCGTACAAACATGATTTTTACATCAATTTAAAGATTAAAAAATTAGCTTTCTAATGGTATCAGTGTTTTAATGTATAACTTAAGCCTCTATTTTTAACGAATTTTTAAAGAAATATTTTAACCATGTTTTTTTGATCACGTGACCGGATAAAAGAAAAGAAAACAATGACGGAAGTTCAAATAATAATAAAAAAAACTATCATCGTAAATCAAGTCTAAAGAAATGATACTTTCAGCACGGGACTGGATAAAATAACAAATATAAAAAGTGATACTTTCTAAAAAAAATAAATGCAAGGCAAAGGATTCTATAATCGTTTGCAATATCTAAATGATTAATTCAATAAATATTTATTTACGGTAAACCTGATTGAATTTAGACAGGATATGCATTGAACTCCCGACCTAATGGCATATTTCTATAATCGTTTGCAGTATCTGTATCATTAATTCAATAATTTTTTTTTCGCTTTTTCGCTTTCTTTCAAAAAACATATTTAATATTTTGGCAACATCACCGAAAAATACATTTTTAATATTTTGGAAGCATAACCGATAATTAAAACTGACTGATTTATAAAATTAAAGAATATTATCAAGAAAACGGGTTCTTTTAGAACTTTCCGTCCACCATCTTAAAGAAAATATTAATTTCAGGCCAATAAAGGCCCGGAATTACTTCAAGGCTAATGAATATGTGATATAAATGAAAATTTTAGAACGCATTACTCATGGCGAACCAGCTGGTCGCCAAAGGCGGCTAGTTAATAATATAATTGTTTGGGCAGTATGCCTTTGGCAATTTATGTCTGTCTTCAGAAGTACTCTTAGTTTCACGCTCTTATTTCTCATATTAACTACCCACTTAATGAGGTTTCTTCTTTTCTATAACTTTTAACAATCGAATTATACGATTAAAAATTTGTTTAAAGAATAAAATTGCTTTGAATTTCATTGCAACACTGAAAAGTACGATTGAAAATTAAGAAAGAAATATTTTTTTTAAATGTTAAAACTAAGAGAATATGTGTACAATTAAAAAGACATATTTCTTTTAATTTTAAAATGGCGTTTTATCTGTTTTATCTAAAGCTATTTTTGTGCATTATAGTGATAAAAAGATTCGCATTTGAACATATATTCATGCTTTCCATTAATTTATTTAAATCTTATTTAAATTTTTAAAAAAAAAAAGCCTCTCTTAGGGGACACTTTTATTTTCCAAAAATATTTGTACTTAGTTTGGAAGTTCTAGATTAAACTTTTGGCCAATAGATCGCAGTAGCTTTCAATTTCAGTATTTTCGATACTAATACTTTGGTTATTAGAGATATATGTTCCCAAATTAAAATTATTTTAATTTGTGAAATAAGCTTATTAGCTGAGAAACTTGTTATGAGCATTAAATCGAATCAAATGGATTTAAAAATAATATAATCTCTTTTGAAATAACAATTTCAAGCTTAATAAGTAATGTCCGACGGCATTAGTACAAAAGTATTACGTTCTGAATTCATTTGTGTAAAAGAAGGAAAATTAAGTAAAACGTAAAATTGTGCGAATAAGCCTAAATGATTTTTCGAGTTAAAAGGATTTCAAGGTATGCAGGCTAAACAACATAAAACAAATTATGCGATTTAACAAAGAAATGAATAATTTCTTTTTATTTTACTGAAATAATGCATGTTGAGATGAATGTTCCTGACTTTGTTGGCAATTGTAAGCCATCATCAACAATTAAGTTTTAACAAAATCAGCAATGATAAAAAGATCCTTCTTGCTACTTCCTTAAAATTTGATTAACGTAAAACGTAGAAAGATTCTTGATAAACACGTTCCTCCTACAAAATATATAACCACTTCTGTGAATTAATGAATCTGAAACCTTGAAATATCAGTTATCATGTAATTTAATTCCTTTTCGGAAATTGGTGTGGAAGATTTGTTTTCAAAGAGATATTTTTAACGGAAAATAACTGTAGAAAATAAAAATAAAAACTATGCACTGATTTCAGGAAATTGATGTGTAATAGGAGGTATAATTACTCAAAAACTTAATTACAAATATTTATTAGACCAAATTCATATATGAAAGAAAAGAAATTCTATTTGTTTACAAATTGTTAAATTGCTTTTTATTCATTTTTTTTGGTTTTATTTCTAAAATTAAATGATGAATTTTTCTTAAGTGCTACTTTCAATTTTTCTGTAACATCAACATTCATTCTTTAAAAAAATGAAAAAAAAATTTAAAATATTTTCAAACTGTTGAAATATTTTATATATTAAGATAGTAGATTAAAAAAATATTACTACATACAGAAGAATGGAAAATGATCTTGGAAATCAAAGATTGCTCTATATCCATCCATCTTTCTTTGTTATTAGGACAATTTTTCATTTCAATAATATATATATGCATTCAGAAACAGTACGTAGATAGTAATTATTATCGCTACTATTTTTAAAATTTAAAGACGGATGTAAAACAAATGAACGAGAAAATGAGCTTAATGATGACATATGATTATTTTTTTTAATTCTGTGAAAGCGTTTATACTTTTATTTGTCATTAAAAGCCGGTGGTAAAATTAATAGATAAAGATATGGAAACAATGCAAGTGCCTTTCAGAATTTCTATAATCCCACTTGCCTTGCATTTTTATTTTCAAGTACAGAATAATTTATATCTTAAAACTCGTTGGAAAAGAATTCAGTTCAGTTTATAAGTAACTTTATAATTTTATTGTTTGAATTGATTATTTTAATCACAGTAAAAACGGGCTTTTTTTTCTGGACATGAAATTTAAATTAATTCCTAAAATAACTATTTTAGAGCATATATTCATGTTAAAAGTTTAGTCAAAAATTGCAATGATATTATCAAAAGTAATCAGACTTATGACGATTGCATTTTTATCAGTTCCAATATTTTGAAGATTTTTTTTCATTCTCTGTAATTTAAAAGGCCAAATATCTATATCTGATCTATAATGAAAAACTGAAGCATGCAAAAGCATATTAAATAAATAGAGCCTAATAAATAGAACTTTTTTATTATCAAATTGGTACTGGAATTTGTTTATTAAAAGTAGCAAAAACTATATCATAAGAACTATTATATAGGCTGTCATTTTTCAGATTTTGGAAATATTCAGAAAGAATTATATTAAAATATCAAACACCGAATTGCTATCTTCCTTTAATATTGATATTGTTTGCTTTATGAGCTTTAATCATTTAATTTTAATCTTACATGTTTCAATCTTGAATTCAATAGAAATTCATCAAACATTTTCGAAAAGTTGCACCATCTAAGAGAAAAAAAAAAAAAAAAAAGCAAAATCAATTCAATTCTCTCTAATTCAGTGCGATTTGAATTTAAGAATAAGATAAATTGTTTTTAAATTACTAACAAGGTTAAAGTTTTTATTCTCATTTTTGTTTTGGAAAATCATAATCGAGAATGTTTTCCGAATATTGATTATTTTTAAATGATTTATATCAACTAGATAACACATTCGCTAAATGTCATAACCTCAACTGCTTTATTAAAACTGAATAGTTTCAATCTAAATAAAGTACCTGTTATTATTCCGCTTACCAGGAAAAGCTTCCTATCGGGATAATCAGTCACTGAAAATAAGCATGGATGGGCAGCCCCCTACTGTTTCTCCTATTCATTAAGCTGCTAATTTTCAAGCGTACAAAACAAGCATAAACGCTTGAACAGAAGCTGAATATAGGCTGTGCTTCACACGTTGATTGTCTGTTTTTTTTTTTTTTGTGCTTCCTCACACTGAGTTGTTACATTTGACAAACGGCTCTGAATTTAAAAATATCGTTTGAATGAATTTTGATGATTTTTCGTTGTTGCTTCTAGGCAGAAAAGTGTTATTAATGGTTTTCAGAAAATAGAATATTCATATGATTCAAATTTCAAATACAGGGTCTTTCATTATGCATGTAATTTTCTGAGTTAAGAAGTTGAATCCTAAAAGTTGTGTTTAATTCAAGAAGAAAATTGAAAAGGTGGCAAAAGAGAAAGCCTTCAATTTTTTTTGAAATGAACATTGTGGCGCTGAGTTATTGCATTCGAAATACTTTCATATGTATGTTATATGTAGTAAATCACGAATGTTTTTTATAAAATCTTTTTAATTTAATCCTAATGTCCAAATTAAAATTATGAACTAGAAAGTTGTATTTATCTGATACAAGCATTTTAAGTGAGTGCGTGTGTGTGACATACATTAGTATATAAAATGCTATCAAACTTTTGAAATGAGCAATGCGTTATTCAAATATTGAAATTGAGATATCCATTTAAAATTGGATGTATATCAGAGACTGTGTCAGTTTTAAATTTTAGAACACCATTATTTTTTATATAAAGAGATTAGTTGTAAACGATGAAAATTTGTAATAAGATTTTTTCAATTATAATAGATTTTTTTAATTTTACCTGTTGTAAGATGTGATTTTTACGTTGTGCAGATATATGTTTCAAGCATGTATGTTTCAAATACACTGATGGAAAAAAAATACCAACCCCAAGGAAAAATTATTGTACAGTAATGAAATTTTAGGAATATATTTGTCTAGGTAACATATTTAATTGATTAAAGTTTCAAGATCACAGGTAGAGCCATTGGCGAGAAGAGCCATTTCGAATGTGAAATGTTGGTAGATAAATAACCGGTGTAACCGACAGAATTTTGAATGCAAGCATGCAAACGTGCATGCATTGTGTCGTACAGGTGTCGGATATCAGTTTGTGGGATGGAGTTCCATGCCTGTTGCACTTGGAGGGTCAATGCAGGGACGGTTAATGCTGGTTGTGGATGACGCTGGAGTTGTCGTCCAATGATGTCCCATACGTGCTCGATTGAAGAAAGATCTGGTGATTTAGCAGGCCAAGGCAACATGTCGACACTCTGTAGAGCATGTTGGGTTACAAAAGCGGTATGAGGGCGAGCGTTATCCTGTTGAAAAACACCCCCTTGAATGCTGTTCAAGAATGCCAGCACAACAGGTTGTATCACTAGACTGACGTACAAATTTGCAGTCAGGGTGCGTGGGATAACCACGAGAGTGCTCCTGCTGTCATACGAAATTGCTCCCCAAACCATAACTCCAGGAGTAGGCCCTGTGTGTCTAGGCTCCAGACAGGTCACTAGCAGGCGTTCACCTGGCCTCCTTCTAACTAACAAACGGCTATCACTGCGACCAAAGCAGAACCGGCTTTCATCAGAAAACACAACAGATCTCCACTCCTTCCTCCAATGAGCTCTAGCTTGACACCACTCACGTCGCAAACGGCAGTGGTTTGGAGTCAGTGGAATGCACTGTACAGGGCGTCTGGCTCGGAGATGTCCTTGAAGGAACTGATTTGTAACAGTTTGTTGTGTCACTGTGGTGCCAACTGCAGCTCGAATTTCAGCTGCAGACGCAGTACGATTTGCCACAGCTATACGCCGAATACGACGGTCTTCCCTCTCAGTAGTACCGCCCGGAACCTGGTCTTCTTGAGGCAGTACCTTCCCTTGACCACTGCCGTCAATACTCATGCACAGTGGATACATTCCTGCCAAGTCTTTCAGCGATATAGCGGAAAGAAAACCCACCTTCTCGTAGCCCTACAACACGACCTCGTTCAAACTCAGTGAGCTGTTGATAATGGCTTCTTCGTCTTCTCAGACTCATCTTTGACTAACATTAACCCACTACGACAAATCTCAACAGTAAATAACGATCACGAACCTTACAGCGCTTATTTAAAGCAAACCTCATTTGCATATTCATAGTGTCGCTACTAGCGCCACACTTACACGCGTAGCTCGAAATTTGAATCGACGTCATCTTTCAGATGTATAAACACGCCTACCAAATTTCGTTTATCTAGCACAGCTCCTTCTTAGTGTTGGGATTTTTTTCCATCAGTGTATGTATATATGCAAATTCTGCACATTGCGCGATTAAATGGCTGCATTTTTATGCATTTAATGCAACGTAATATCAAATTTTTATATGTCACTTATTTCTTAATAAAAAAAACTCCTTTTTACTGATGAATAAGAGAGAAAAGTATGAAATAATTTCATATGCAAACAAAGGAATAATTTACTATTATTGTAAAATAAATTAAAGAAGAAGTATCGAAAATTTTGTTTTTCAAAACTACTTACAATAATATTTTTTCTGCTTTAACAAGGTTTTCATAGCCATTAATTGCAACTCTAAACATGACGGTGCTACACTACGAAAATATAGTTGCAAAAAGCTTTCACACAGTCATTTTCATTCAGATTTCTTTAGTATTTGTAATTTTTTGCTTAAAATGTTTCAACTAAATTGATTGTAATAACAGTTTTTTTATTTACTTAATTATTTTTATTTATACCTGATTTAATTTTAAGCTTATTTATTTATCTCTTATAGTTAAAAAGTGCACAATAACAATAAGCTTGTGAAAAAGTCCCTCAGAACTGGATTGTGTCAGCAGAAAATGTACGTTTTCCTTTTCTTAGCTATATGGCATTTCAAGAATTAGCTAGCAAATACGAAATCTCCAAAATTAAAAAAAAAATATTCAGAATTAATTCGAGAGCCTTAATTAAGAAGAAAATGTAGTTCTCTCTATAAATAGAATTTAATATACATTAGTAACAAAATGTAATTTTTATAATCAAAAAACTGTAAAGAACTGGAAATATAAAGAATTGATACTTGGAAAAATGATAATTCTTATAAGAGAGTATGACGGTAATGTTCTATTACTTTTGTAGGCATACAAAAGGATTTGATTTATACTGTACAAATCTAATTAGACACAATAACATAGCTACGACTACATAATTGTATAGCTTTTAAAGATATCCATTTTGAATCCATTCCATTTAAAATAAATGATATGAAAATCTTTCTAAAAATGAATGTTGTTTGTGTCCTTTTCCTTTATATGTCACTTAATTAAATAATTAACGACTATCAAATGAAATTATGGCTGCCTAGTTCAGATAGAAATCTAGTAAGCTATACTTTTCTATTGCCTCTGCATAAACCATGTCTTTGTTATTTTGACACAAGTTAGTCACCAATCCAGCTTTTGTAATCTAGAGTTTTCAGAGCAATCAGTGGAGAAAGTTAAAAAGAAAACAAATCCCCACATGCCGATGCTACACCTTAGGGTGATAAAAAGCGTTCGTTATTTGACATATTTTGGATTATTTTCTATGTTTATTATAAATAATTTTCTGTATATCTTTATATTTTTAATTTGGAAGACAAATCTACGTTTTCCTGTTGAAATAAGTTTTCAAATGAAATTTCAACTAGCTCTGTGCTTTCGTTAATCATGTAGACTCCTAGTATAATCCTTGCCGATAATAAAGAGGTTACTGCTTTTTTAAATTTACTAGAAATGTGTACAATGTTTTAATCTTAAATAGTTTACTCTCTACTAAATATTTGTATTATATATATTTATAATAAGAGTGAAAGAGGGGAAAAAATATTAAATGTGCAAAACAAATGTTAAAAAATGAAAATGCAACAACAGAAATAATAAATAAAGAGAAAAATAAAGGCAACCGTAGAAAAGCGGAAACAGTGTTAAAAAATATAAAAAGCAAAAACACATGAGCGACGAATGCCCAAAATGTTGCAATTCAAGGGACGCTGTGGAGCTAATCAGTAAATCAGTATCAAAAAGTAAAAGCAGAATGTGAAATTTGCGAAGCAACACATTAATTTTTCATCAGAGGATGAAATCATTGTGAATCGCAAGAGGAATTATTACATTTCCTGCTGACAGTATTGAACAAATAATGTGGAATGATATTGTCTTCTTCTCAAATAGAGATGACGTAATAGAGATGGAAACACAAGATACAAAAAATTCGATACAAAATAAATAATTTTAATATTAAAAGATAATGCAAATTAGGATATGTGTACTCTAAAAGAAAATAAAGAAAGATAAATAATAATTAGAAAATATCCTACATAAAAACATCGGACGCTTTATATAAACATATAATTTAAACACACCGTATGTAAATATGTTTCATTTTATCGAGTATGTATCCTTTATATGAATGTTTTATGAATTAATAATCGTATTACATAAACTTGTCTTCAATTAATGATGAAGAAAATGGTATCGTTGTATTTAAAACGTCTGTAGTCAAAATCAATTCGAATAATAATATATCGATCATTTAAATTATGGAAAAATATATTTCTTTCTTTGGTATCTGAATATACTGATTATTAAGGTCCCTTAAGACGAGAACAAGATTTTTTCTCGAAAAAAAAGTGTTTTATTTTTTCCCAGGCAGTTAGAAATGATTTCACACAGCTTCAGTTATCATATTTTTACTTAAAGCAAAATTACGTTTCGATTACTTTAAAACAATATTGCGTTTGATGCAAAAAAAAAAAAACTTTATTAATGCTTTATTTAGTTACTGCTTGCATTCTGGTAGTTAAACTAACCCTCACCAAAAAAATTCATATCAAAAATTTAGCGCTAACAGGCAGAAATGCTTCATAAAAAATAATCTAAATATTCGCCACTCTAGTTTTGTACTAAAATACAGCACTAACTTTAGAAAGAGATAAAAAAAGAAAATGGAGCAAGAAAAGGCACAAACTTTTGCAATTCGTTATTTGTACACTACATTCATAAAATGCTAAATTTTCTGAATATGTATTCTTTGGAAATTTGTTGGAAGGACTTTGGAAATTTAATGGAAAAAATATATTTAACAATTTTCTTCCATCTGAATCAAAGTATAGGTCGCAAAGATCATTTTTTTATTTTCCTAAAAAGAAAATCTGGTATTTCAGTTAATGTCTTGTTGAATCCTTTTCAAATAATACAAAGGAAATTGATATAAGAAATTTTTTAATGCTTGGTTTAGAAGAATTTTACAAAATTTGTGTTGTAAAATTTTTCTTTGTATTCTCCAAGTTTATATATTATTTTTTAAACAAAACGTTAAATCAATTTATCAATGCATCAAAATCAGAATTTACAAAAAAAAATCAAATAATAATTCAAATATATTTTATATTCTTTATAAGTTATTTTAAATATTCTTCATAACTAATAAGTAAGTATTCAAAATTTATATTAATAATGCAATTTCCAGAAAAAAATAAAAAATCCACTTTTTATTTTAAAAAATTGTTGAAATAAAAAATATATATTTAAAAACTGATAAATATCAAGAGTTTGAAAAAGGAACAAAATTAATTTCCTAAGGTAAATTTGTATTGTATTTATTTTTTAAAATAAAAATAACTGCTAAATACCAAGCATTTGAAAACAGACCAAAATTATTTTCTGAAAGCAAGTTTGTATTGTATTTTATATCCTTAAACTATTTTTATACGATGATATACTCGATTTTCTACTATGAATGCTGAATTTTCATTCATGCTGCTTATTTTTTTATTTTATTTCCCATCAATTAAACTTATTTTTGAGAAAATGAAACGATGAAGAAAGGAAGAGTAGAGTTGCCTTATTTAAAAAGATTTTAAAAAAACAACATTATCCTAGAACAATCTTTTGGAAGCCGTAACAAATGTTTTGACCATAAAAGGCCACCGAGAAATTCAATTTGTAGATTTCAAAAAAATAAATAAATAAACAACTTGTCATTTGTAATAACGAACTGGGTAAACAAAAAGCTATTCATCACCTTTCACTCAACTTTTCTTTCTTTTCCAATAATATTTCTACAACCGTAAATGAGTTTATTTATTTTAAGCTATTCCGTGAGCAGCACCTGTTGCGCATCGCCTGGAAATCTTATGGATGTTCTTGCCGCTACTACTTCCCCACGAACAGCGGGAGGAAAAAAAGCGGAGATCCCACCTCTGCATTTCTATTAAATCGGCGAAATACTTGTCATAATCAAGAGTGATCACTTATCCCTGGCAGTTTTTGAATTCCTTCCCTTTTGTTTTTGCGCCCTAAACCATACTTTTTCTCTCAAACTGTTGAAAGCAGAAGGTCATCGGAGGTCAGAGGTCTGGAACACTCTGTACCTCCAGATCTGGGCTCTCTAAGAAGTCGTTTATTCACCTGACATCCACTAACAAGTTCCACTTTTAAATCTTTTAATTGATAATCACTTCTAATTTCGCCACGAATAAAAGAAGCGGCAGTTTCCGCCTTGTCGGTGCGAATCGAATTCAGTTCCACTCTGACGACTTAACCTACTCAGATGGTGAGATAGGGAGCAGCGCCGTAGCAATATCAATCATGCTCTCTCTCTCTTAACATACAATAAAGAACTACGTGTCTTGCCCATTATTATCGTGATGCTGAATATTAATTTAAACTATAAAGGGTGTCAGGTTCTTAGAGAGAGATTTAAGTCTGAATGCCGATTCGTTCTGGTAATTAAGTAGTGGTAGTGAGTAGTTATTTACTGGAATTGCACTCACAATAACGAATGAATAATTATCAATTCTATTTCCACATTTGTAGTTAATGACCATTTTTATGAATAGAAAATATTTTAATTGATTATAATTTAGGACAAACTTATAATTAGATATCCACTTCAAAAAAAATTATTCCTCTGTTTTTACAATATTAAATCTTATTAAGGCTCAGTAATCGTATCAAATATAGTTTTAATGCTTAATTTTAAATTTACCTTAATGTAAAAAGGAAGAAAATGCTTTAAAAAAACGTATGCTTTTTTCCCCACAGGAATTGAGTATATTTGTTCTTGATTAAAAGATAATTTTCGGAATAATTTTTTTGAATACAATCAGATATTCTCAAATATCTTGTAGTTACCTCATATCACAACTCAACAAAGTTTGGAAACGTTTGGTAACAATGTTTGAAAAAGAACGTTTAGTAAAAAGAATTACCCCTTCCGACAAAGCTTTGAAAGGCAATTTCACCTTTTGAACTCGGTTGATCATTGGTGGTACATCACTTTGACTTAATATTTATTTAATTTTCAATTTTAATTGCTAAAAACGCCTACAAAATGGTAAAATGACTTAGATTAATTTTTCAGGGAAATTATTCTTAAAACAATTATACATATTTACTTTTTAAAACAAGAAAAGATCCTCGTATTAGGTGAATAATTATGCATCAGATTACTTTTCAAAGTACAAAGAGTTAATAGTCGTGGGTAACAATTTTATATTAAAAAAAAACTATTTTTAAAAGCATAAGAAATTTTTAATTCTGAATTGATTGTAATTGCTATAACTTTTTATAATTGCATAACAGCACTTTGTAGCACTTATTTAAAAAATCATTACTAGCAATCGATCTTGTAAGGAATATAGGAGTCGAAATTAAAATATCATGCAATGGTACCACTTTTCAAGAGCACTAAAGTAATATCTCAATCTTTTATTCATGCATTTCTCTGTGAAGCTAGACATGTAAGCCATTAAAATTATTGTTTAGAATCTTCAATCATTGTCTTGAATTCTACGGCCACTGCCTGGTGAAACTGCATTCGTCTGTTTCTCCGAACGACCTTTGCCAGAACATAAGGTAATCTGACAAATAAGAAGTTATCAAACTGGCATGCATGAAACGAAAAAGCAACTCTGTTTCTTGGAGTTCGAAGTCATTGTAGTGAGTTAGAATCCCATTCAATTCTAATCCCATATAATTATGCTAATTCGACAGAGAAAATTTCCCAATCATAAATCCATTTGTAATAACTCGAGCCAATGCAGAACTCTGGCGACGCTTCTCATTGCATGACACTAAGGGGCTGACCCATCAAAAGAATGGCAAGTTGTGACCCCACACTTCGGTTTATCGAGGATAACACAAAATTAACCTCCACCCCGAATGTGATCGATCAAAATCAAGTGGTGGAAAGTGTTGTTGGGGCCACCTATCCACCGCTTTGATGCAATGCTGAATGACAGAACGTGTTCCACACTCAGAATTTTAACACCCCTTCCCTATAAATTGAGTGCCCCTTGGAGGGCGTTGGACCTCACTCAGAACACTGAGTGGAGCAAGTGTTGCGCAAAAATTTCAGCGCGAGACACTTTTGGGACGCCTCTAGGAGTTCTCAGCTATTTTGGATTACTGTTACAAATGTTTTCTAGATAACATCTGACGGGGATTTCGATTTTGCTGTGTATTTCGTCACTAAACTTTCAATGAAAGGATTTGGGGGCTTTTTTTCCTTCTTGGATTACTGTCAAAAAGTTTCAAGAAGATTTTTGGTAGTATCTATATGTCTAGTAAAGCTTGATTAAGAAAAAATCGCTTTCAAAGTTTTTGTCTTCAAATTGGTTAAGGCTACGAAATAACCACGTTACCTTCACGATTACTAAATGCATCTTAACATTGAGTTTCATCTTCAAATACACATTTTTACCAAATAGATTTTATCTAATCCACACTATCAGTTACTGAATTACAGGTATTATTGTGTGTGTTTTTCATCAGAAATATATAAAGTAAAAGCAAAAAGTATATGAAAATGTATTTGAATAAATTCAAAAAAAAATTTATTCAAGGTTTTTTTTGTGTGTGTGTAATTTTAATATTTTATCGATATTCTCTAAAATAAACATTCAACGCATTTTTCAATGTTAACGGATATGGTTCCTTTTTCGAAGTGAAACTTTTCAAAATTAAATATTACTTTATTTTAAATATGATTTTGGAATCAAAATTCTCAAAATTTTGGCTCCAGTGATTTAATGTTAATATCCTGTCAATTTTAGAGCTTATTTTTTAAAAACACCCATATAAACATTAAAGAAAGTTTGCAATGGAGTTTTCCAAACCTAAAAGGTTTGGAAAACTTTCTAAAAGCAACAAGATCCATTACAAAATGAATATTTATAAGATCGATACAACATGTTAATGACTTGTCATAAAATAATGGCGATATTGTTAATCATTAAAACAATGTTGGTGTTGCCTAGTTATAAATCATAATTAAGAGTCATATAAGATTTTGAAATAAGTAATTATTATGTATGATTATTCGAGAAAACTACGAATTTGCTTTTATACTTTTGTCCTATCCTATTTAAGTAGAAAATTAATTTTGATTAACTCATTAATATCATTATTGTTTTTTCTCATTATTATTGATGCTCACTTTCCTAATCATCTAATAACGAGTATATATTTGATACTTGAAATCAAGTTTATAGAATGAACCAAAATAAAGGATCAAAATTTCTTCATACTATTCTTAAAAAATTACAATACAAGGCTCTTTAATTTTATTTTTAAGAGTATTTATAATTTCCTTTTCCCAATTTCTCATAGTTTTTAGAGTTCAAAGCGGCTTCAGCTCAACTTTCGAACAGAAATACACTTTCAATACTTTTTATCGCATCTATTCATACAGCGTAATATGTAAATTATGACAATCGAAGTTAATGTCTGTATGTAAAATTTATTTTCAACCCTTTATACATTGTAAAAGCATAGGATTTTCAGTTATTCTCAAATAATACCTTTGATTTATTTGCTTAATTTTTAATACAAATTACTGCAATACACCTATAAATTTGAAAAATGTCACTTCACATTTTCTCTTTCAAAATAGGAGTGCGATTACTAATTAATACTTTTTCAAATGAATAAATTGTTTTTTATTGCTTCATTAAAACATTTAGATTCAGAACTATAATTTAAAATTTCACAATCTCCATTGTCTCTATCTCAAGGGTTTTTTAGAAGTTTAACTCATTCTTAAGAAACAATTATTATAAGTTAATTTTAATCATTTGAAAGATGACCCACATTTCCTCTTGTGACGTGTTTATTTCTTTTCCCTTGATTAACATATTTTGATTAGAATAAATTTTTTCGGCGAATGACTTCAATGAACTACATAATACATTCGCATCTTTTTCTCGCCCTTTCTTCTATTTTCAAAGAAAAAAATGGATATGGATCATATAAACCTTTGCAGACAAATACATCATCCTCAGTACTTGAAAGTAAAAACTGTGAAGTTGCTCAATGACTTCTGATAATTTTCTGATAGTCAGCATTTAAATTCTGCTTGGCTGCTCTTGACAGTTGCTAAGTCTGGAACGTAGGAAATCTGCCATTGTCTACAGTGGTGAATAAGTGGCTATATTTTTATGAATAAAAAAAAACTTACCCACAAAATTACCAAGTTTTTATTTGTTTCAAGGAACCGGAGAAATAGTAGTGTTAACTGCTGGAAAATGCGATGAGCGAAGAATTAAAGGGGTAAAAATGCCCAAGTAGGAAAAAAAAGAGAGATGTAAACTCTTCAGAAATGCATATTATTAATGATACAGGATATTTTGTTTTTATACCCTGGACTTATCTGGAATATTCAAAGTAGTTTTATTGCCTAGATTGTGCGATTCTTCTTATCCATTTAGGAAACAGTTAAAATAATGAGAAATATATTCTTTTAATTTGGTTATTGGATATGGGTATAGTTGTTCTCTCTGAGCAATTGATGATACAATGAGCTTGCCAAATTGAGTTTTAATTATTACAGTATTAACAAGCAGTTTCTCCCAAAGAAAAATGCAATAATTGCTTCTTACCGAAATACGTCAAAAAATATATATTTCTGCTTTTATATTTTTTTTTCCGTGCCCGCTCTATTTTTATAAAAATTATAGATATTCCATTCTCTCTTCAGATGAAATGGTGGACATCAAAATGCTTCTGGTACTTTATGATATCATTTTACTACGATTTTTCCAAGTCCAAATTTTTTGGCGTGCTGTGAATTCTTAGAAACTAAAATTTCAAAAACGCGAATTCGGGAATTTTAATATGCTATGAACCTGCAAAGAGCAACCAACTAAAAATGAACTAAAAGACAAAACTACACTTAAGGTGGATACCTTAAAAGCAGGTTAATGCTGCGCTTAAAATTAAAAAGTCGCCTTCAGATTGAAAATCCTATTTATTTTCTTGTATTTGAAATAAAGATGGAGGAAATAATATAACTAACAAAAGAAAATTTAAACTTGCGAGCTTTGTCGATTTTCTTTGTTCTAAAATTTTCTTCGCCAAAAAAAAATTATCTTTAGAATAGTTCCTGTTTATTTACTTGTCTGCAAACATGATATATCGGAAAAATTAAAACTAAAATTTGGCATGTGTTTTCTATAGATTGTGCATTCTTAGGATGAAGGTTCGAATGAAATGGAAAAAATGCAATATTCTAAAATGCATACATATACTCGATTCTTTTCATAATCTAAATAACTTAAGCAATCGATGTTTCATGCTGTGAAATCGTACAAGTGTAGAGATTTCCCTTCAGCATTCCGTTGTTTCTTTTTTTAAATAAAACATGTTTCTTGAGTTATTGCTTTTACATTTTCATTTAGAAAAAGCTTGACTTAATTTCATTGATAAGTGATAAAACAAATTCCTTAGGAATCCTTTTACAAAATGCCTTTATATATATTAAGCCTATTTTACTATTTAAGAACATCTATCACTCTTGCGTTGCTTCACAGGCGTTGTAGGTAAGTTGCTTACCTCCATCATTTTATTTTTGCTTTTGTTACATTCTTTTTTGAATTACAGTTGGATTAGAGCTTCCATACAGCAACTAATTTGTATTCATATTGTTGTAATTTCCTAATGAATTCGGTAATCACATTTTTATCATCTTTTAATCATCTTATCATTTTTTTAAAATATTAATGCACCCAGTTATGTTTATATCAAGGTTTCCAAATGCATCTTAATGCAGTTAATAAAATATGCATCAAAACAAATGTATTTCACAATGAATAAATCAATAAGCATAGCCAAAAGTGCGATAGCATTCCCAATGTTCAATTTGTATCTTACTCCCTAAATTATTCAATTGCGGATCATCTAAATTTTATAATTACTCGAATTTGGATGCAGTATCTATTAAGACGTCCTGTTATTATAATCCTTCGATTACTGAATTCATTTCGTTAATTCTACTCTTACAGTCGAAGATTTAGCGATCTATCAAGTCATTGATATCTTCTCACTAATCGAAAAAAATGTACTGATCCTTCAAACCTTAAAATGTTTATTTTTCAAATCATCGGGAATTATTCATGGGATATCAAAAAAAGTTATAACAAAATTAAACAAAAAAAGTTGCATTTGGAATCAAGAATTGTAAACTATTTCTTGAAATGAAATGACAGGTTTCTTCACATACACACACACACAAGGGAAAAAAGCGATCAGGGAGACGAGCACATGCTTCCAATGGATGACTTAAAGATATTATCTTACATTACCAGACAATATAGCTTCATATCATGTAACTTTAATAAAACAGCCAAGTACTAAGAAGATCTAAGGTATTCCTAAAATATTGTTATATAATAATAAAGGTATTCCTTCCCTTTATATCTTAATCCGTGACTAAAAAAATGAAAGAGAAGAGATAATATCAGAAAACACAGCTACCCGGATGGCCCTTCTGAATAAATATGGATTTTATTACAATCTTTATCGTCCCTACTGCAACAACAACAAATGATATTGATCATATTTTGTTGCACAGTTTGAAATACTCAACTTGTAGAAGAAACTCGAACTGGAAAAAGAAACTTGAAACTAGTACAAGCTTGATCTTAATCACCAATCAATATAGTCTTTCAAAATTTTGATTTATTGGCATTAGAGAAAGGCAGCCATTTTGAAAAAGAGAGATGCCAGTCAGTAGGTATATTAAGGAAAAAGAATTATTGAGTGTCAAAAAGTCCTTGGGATGTATTTCCCGGCATTGTTGGTTATGTTAAAATTTAATTTCTTAAAAACAGAACTACAAACTAGAATTTTTGTGCATAAATGTCATGTTCCTCTGAAAGTCATTCAAAAAGTCTCTCCATTCCAACATTTAAAAAGTGCTTTATCATTGAGCAATATTTTCATAATTTCATGATATATGTTAATCAGTTGCTCAAACTTCCAGTATATGATATTTTTTGAAAAAAAATGTGAAATGATATTGATTAAAGCATAAGAAAATGAAGATGTTAATGAATTCAAATAATTTTGGTATAAAATATGAATAACATTTTTAGCTTGTAAGTTTCCAAGTATGTGTTTATTAATATGCATTAGATACAATGTTTTACATCTAAATGTTTATTAAAATCCCCATCAATTTCCTTCCTGTTTTTAGATTCACGTATGTATTTTTATACACCTTTATTTAATTTTACTTGTTTGATGTTTATAAAAAAAGAATATTGCAATCTAATTTTTTATAAATCTCATTACGAACATTTACTTTGAAATTTGTTAATACAGCATTTTCTTGGTGCTATTACACTAGTTTCATATTTTCGTTTTCAGATAAGAAAGAAAAATATACAAAGACCAAAAAATAATTAAAATAAAGGTATTGTTCTTCTTAATACACTAATAAAAGTGTGTTTACAAATACTTTTTTGTAACCTTTAAAAAATAATTTATCAGTCTGTGTTATTGGCAAAATTTGGAAATTTCTGAACGTAATTCAATTTTAAGTAATTTACCCTTAGGTCACCTGTAAAATATAAACTTATAGGAAATACAACTCAAAAATACAAGTTCCATATGTTATTACAGCTTCTATATAATAAGATACTGCTTATTATGATTGAACTTTCTCTCTCTCTCTCTGTGTATATATATATATATATATATTTAAATATATATATATATATATATATATATATATATATATATATATATATAAAACAACCATAAAGGCAATAAATAATTAAAACCCATTTTCTGGCAACAGACAATCATTAGTTCTACATAACGTGCCAATTTACAAACACAAAATCACTTTAATGAAATTCTAACCTAAACTCTATGATAATAAATTCATCAAGGACAGAATAAGTTTAGTAAAATATGTCTAATTTATTCTGCACAGAAAATTTTTATTCCTTCCTTTGTATTATAATAGCTTTGTCTCACAATGCTCTCAGAGAAGAATATCATCTCCACACCCGCACTAACTGTGGGAAATTTTGAAATAGTTGATTTATTTAAAATTCTCTTTGCAATTTTCGATAGATATGCGATTCTTGAAGTAACCTGAGAACCGCCTTTGGAACTTCTCAACCTTGGCAAGAACAACTGCATTAGGTGGTTACACACCCAACATTTTTCTTGGCCGTCAGCAGACCACATTCTCAAGATAGTTCCCCGATATTTACTGCTAAGAGATTGCACAATATTCACCCACGCGGTGATGGAAAAAGTTTTTTACCAACAGTTCCATCTTTTACATATCTTGTTGTTACTGGTCTTTTGACATTTCAAATGCTTACAGAAAATATGAAGGTTGTGGTTTAAATAAATAGAGGTATAATAATGGTTAGAATATATGTGTGTTTTTTTAAGACAAACTTTGAACTTCATAACGAGAAATGCATTTTCAACAATACTCAAATTTACTACGCTGAAATTTCGGAGTGATATTTTTTATAGAGTTATGACAAATTTTTGATTAGATGCAATTCTGTTATTCAAGAAAGTAAACAAAATAAAAAAAATATTTGCATTTTGCAATACAGTGTAATAATTTTTATTAAACGATGTTTTTCTTTTACATGGAAACGCTTAAAACTTTTATATTCTTTTGTATACAGCATGAAGCGATATACATAATAAAAAATTCATTCAATATCTTAATTTCCATTGGTCCAAAACAACCAAACTCCCCTACATCGTTACTTCTTGGGCAGTAAATAAGTAAAGAATAATCTTCTAAGTAAAGAATTTTCAAAGCAATGAGATTTTTCATTAAAAGCTGGGCATAATTTAATTTTTTTTCTTCTATAACTTCAAAACTTATTATTACAAAAATTTAATACATAAATCCCTTTTAAAATTTTTTAAAACCCAATTTTATGAGCCTCTGTGTCCATTATCGCTGCTATACGATTACACTTAAATTTTGAAACTGAGGTCAAGGTGCAGTATTCTTTCTACAAAAGCATTAATAAACTATAGCGTTTCATAAAAAAAAACTAGAGATTTTCTAATTCCAATAAAATTGTGGCTCCTGGCCTCTTTTAATTAATATTTCTTGTAATTTTAGGACACAAAAAATTAAGAGAAATAATGTATGTTATTTTTCATTTTATTCATAAAATTTTACTGTTTATAAAGAAAATATAGTTTAAGTAACATTTTTGCTGATAATTAGGAGATGTGCTTTTTTAAAATTACTTTTATAACTGCTACTTTTCGTAATTTTAACGTTGCTTCATTATGCTAAGAAAATAATTATTTACAAAAACTAATAAAACTTGGAGGAAATTTTATTGCTTTTGAGAATTTACTGTGATAGAAACATTTTGTTGTATTTTATAAAAATATAACATTGATATTTTACAGATAGGGGCATATATACATAAAGAAAAGGATAATTACTATTTTTAATAAGCCTTGCTGGCAAATGTTTTTCCTTTCTAATGACGAGAAAAAAAATTCAAAAACACATCACAAATTAAATAAATATATGAGAAAGAAAAAAATTATACTGGAAAATTAACGGCTAAATTAACTATAGCGCTACCTACACTCGTATATTAATTAGTCTTAATAGCTACTGAAATATTTTGAAATTAAAACATTTGAGAGTAAAGCAAAAGGAATCTTAATGAAGAGAAAAAGTTCATTCATTCATTTAACTTTCATTCCCAAAAATTCAAGCATTCGTATATTATTGAAGCCCAGAAATTCGTATATTAATTAGTCTTAATAGCTAATGAAATATTTTGAAATTAAAACATTTGAGAGTAAAGAAAAAGGAATCCTAATGAAGAGAAAAAATTCATTCATTCATTTAACTTTCATTCCCAGAAATTCAAGCATTCGTATATTATTGAAGCCCAGAAATTCGTATATTAATTAGTCCTAATAGCTAATGAAATATTTTGAAATTAAAACATTTGAGAGTAAAGCAAAAGGAATCTTAATAAAGAGAAAAAGTTCATTCATTCATTTAACTTTCATCCCCAGATATTCAAGCACAATATGGAAATTGTAATTCTAAAACCAACTATCAGTACATGCATTAAAAACTATTTTTTCGAGCATGCAAAAGAATTTTTTGGGAGATGTGGCAATACTCCTCGAACAAAACCTGAGATTAAAAGTTCAAGATCACATAAATGTTTTTAACAAAAATAATGTATTTGTTTGTATCCAAATGTTTTAAACACAATTTAATTCGATTCTTTCTTCATGACTTCAACATTAATCTTTGACACCATTCTACAAAACACTTACGACATCTTTCCCAACAGATTTCGATATTTCTCTTTTGCCATCCAGATAGTCGAAGATATTAACTGAAACTGACGCAACGCTTCTTTTCGATTGGCCCTAAAAAACAAAATAATAAGTCCATTCCTTTTTATTATTATTATTACTACTATCCTGAAGTTTCCATCCTTTCATTTCCTGACGCCCATGGCACCTATCCCAACAGCATTGTCATCTAATTTATGACCCTGTCTCGATCATCAGATAGATTCCGGTGCAAGATTCTTTCATAAATGACACTTTTCAATCACTCTCTTCTTTTGAAAGAGCAAGAGAGAGTGAGAGAGGAAATTTTTTCCTCTTTCCTCCCTGTAATGAAATCGAAATCCTTTCCGTCCATTGAACTTAACTTTTTCAAAGCAGAGACATTCTGTTTGGGGTGGCGCCTGACTCTTTCCAACCCCTGGACGTGTCTCGCTTGCCAAGAAGCGTAGGGAGAAGAATTGAGGGCACGGGACTGATATGATACTTTCCCTGTAGTAACAGGGGGCAAAGCACATCTCTCGCGATCATCGGGTTAATTTGCTTCGAGGAAGTTCCTTTCCATTCAACATGAGAATAGTAATTGTTTGAACTGGACTTTTAATAACTCAGTTGGCTGCGGGTGATAAATTTCCTAGACGCAGGAAAATGTTGTGCTTGTAGTAATTTGATGCTTAAGTATCTTCATATCTCAGAGCCTTGGGTGTCGCTCTATGCAGCCTTTACTGAAGGTGTCATTTTCCGTTATTTTATCATAAAAATCAGCAGGTGGTTCTTGCATTTCCTTTAACAGAATTTTTTTGGAGTGTTTTACATTGTGTTGGAGTAGAAAGAAGAAGGAAACAAACCGCATATGGTTACAAAATTGTTTAATTTGAAGGAAAAAAATCAGCGAATGATATATAGTAAAACTTCTTTAATATGTCGAATGTTAGACCATCTTTTGCCTTGCAGCCGATTCCCTCTTGACCATTTCAATATTTCAAAAACTTTTTATAGCATTCTAGGTATTCGATTTTTGGCCACCCACTGTGAGTTTCCAACAATTTATCTTTTTTTTTCCCAGGCTCAAATAAGAAAAAAACATTTTTAAGATAAGCAAAGAATGCGTGTAAATTCTTATAAACAGGAAGAAATAGAAATATCAAAATATGGGAAATAAATATTTGAGAGCAAGCATTCCTTTTGCGATTATTTCAAATTCGACATGAATTTATTTATTTACATGCAAAATGAGTATAATTTAAGATTTGAATGATAATATTTTGCAGAGCCAGGTTAGGATTAAAGGGTATAATGGTATAAGAAAAATAAAAATAAATATGACAGCCCACAATCTTTTTAAAAAAATGGAGCATTTAGAAATTTTTTCTGTTGAGATAAAACATGTATTTACAATTACTTAAAATTTCTAATGAAAATAAATAAAGTACATTTTGTAAGGAGGGTCTCTTGTCTCAAATATTTCGTAACATATCCTATTGTCTTTTCAAATTCAAAATGTTAAGCAATTATGAGGTTTTACTATGTTTTGTGTGTGTGTGTGTGTGTGTGTGTGTGTGTGTGTGTGTGTGTG
>JAPMOQ010047630.1:1804170-1869281 GCA_026543055.1 Argiope trifasciata | reverse complement strand
TGTGTGTGTGTGTGTGTGTGTGTGTGTGTGTGTGTGTGTGTGTGGATTTATAATATTAAAGATTATTTATTTCTACTGAGTTTGGCTAAAATATAACTTTTAAGAAAAGCAATCTTTTAACCAAAGATTTTTTTTAAGTGAATTGTAATCATGAAATGATAAATAGTAGCCATCGACTTAAAAAGAAGTGCGTGTTACTTCCAATTTTGATACAAACAATTGGGTTTTCCGTGCATCTCTAATGTCATTTGATACTGACTATATGATGACTAAATTCTTAATAAAATAATTACATTGATAAGCTTGAATGAAATATTTTAAGCCAAGAAAGATAATCATGCTTTACAATGTTAAAGTATAGCACAAAAAAAAAAAGTGAAACATTATTGTTTTGGGTGATTTTAATTGGGGTTCCAACAAAATTTAAGCTATCCATATCTCATTGAAAATTAAGTTACACACACACACAAACACACACACACACACACACACACACACACACACATATATATATATATATATATATATATATATATATCCAGAAAGTTCCTGCAACTTATTTTGCTGCTTCAAACCGACTGCTTGGAGCTTACAGTATGGATTTTTTGATCACCTAATAAATTGAAACCGGTAATACAAAATAAATACAGTTTGAAATTGTCTGATAGCAAAGTAATGGATTAGCATAAACAGGGGCGAATAGTTGGGCAGTAAATACGTCAGTTTGTCATTTCCTGCTCAGTCTCAGGCGCATTCTTTAGGAACTCGCATAACACGGTCACTCACAAAAGAAGGCCCTAATTGTTCGAAACCTCGTCAACGCAAATAGGAAGAGAATGTGTTTACATCAAACTTGAATTACGTGATTAGCATGTCGTTTCTCAGTGGAAAATTTAACAGGTTTCAGAGGTGGCTGCAGGGAAGAAGGGGTGCTCTTTTATCACCAATTTATGAGGGCTTTAATAGGAGGAGAGCAAATTTCTTTGATTCTTTCAGGGAAGTGCGCTGATTCACGAATTCATAATAACTCATTTGGCCACTTCGTTCGTTCGAATATTTATGGATGTTCGATGAGGAAAACCAAATATAAACCCGTGACTGAACTTTAAACAGCACCAACTGCAGTGAGGATTGCTCATTACAATGTGGCGGCTATAATTCACGATTTTGTAATAAACTAAGTCTGACTGCATTACTTACATTCATTTAATCCATATTAATGATGGAATCTTTAATTTGTAAGCCAGCATTTCGTATAATTTTTCTTTCAGACAGGAAAATGCATTCGTAAAAATATATATATATGATTAGTTGTGTCCACCCTAAAAAAATTTACATCAGGCTAAGTTAAAAAAACCCGATTGGATACAGAAATATCAACTTTCCAAGAAACGATTGTCTGTGCGTTTTCGTGAATTAAGCTAATTTTTTTCCCTACATACACGAAATGTATAAAGAGAAAATATTGCGATAGCCAGTTAGTTTTTGATTGTCTTAATTCTGAAAATACTATGCTAGAAATTTCGTATTCATAAATATAATAACTCGTGAAATTCAACAAGTCAATCAACTGAAATATTATATGCGGTCTTAAAGCTAAATTTGTAGATCATATAAAATTTTAGGCTAAATATGTGAAATTGAAGTTTGTCTCTATAAGCAAGTAAACACTCAAACTTACAAAAAATACAACGAGATAGATGAACGAAACTTGGAACATATTTTTAGAGATATAGAGCTGAAATTCCCTTCTCTAATAGAACTCATATTCCCTTCTCTTCACTTATTTTCATTAATAAGCTAATCACAAAAACACCGTAACGTGTACGAATGGAGAATATTCCCCTACTTATAACTGAAGCATGCACTTTTTTAATCAAACAAGCAAACATTTAAAACCTTTAAAAAAACTGAATAATATTTTTGAAAATAATTAAATTGAAAAAACTCTTTCTTATTGCAAGCAGGAAAGTGAATTTATATTCTTTTTGCAATAGACTGAACTCAGATATGCAACTGATATATGTGATGAGCATTCTACAGTTAAATTAACGTTCCGTTCTAAAGCAACATTAGAGCTAATAGGAGATGGGCCTCGTAATTTAGAAACGAGATCGAATGACGAGGATGACACTTGAGCTGGCAAACGCTCTCCAAAATTCCACACCATAGTAGCTGGAGAGCATTTAACTAACGGAATTTATGTATACAAATCCGGTCTGACTGATCTAACGAAGATTCTTCTCTGGAACCGTGTCTCAAACCTGGAGTCCTTGGGTTCCGAAGACGAGACCTTAACGATAGGCTACCATGGACTAACGAATATTCTGTGAAAATGAGTCTGAAACTCATTGTCATCTGACCGAACCTAAGACGCTCCCATTAATCCAACTCTTAATTCTACCGCAGTTAATAAGTTATAAGGAAATAAAACTTTCGATCATCCATTCCGCCCCCTTTGATCTGATTATACAACCCTCACTGGTTCAAGTCAAAATTATTTTAGTTATCTAAATGAGGAATGATTTGAAATTTGGGGACTCTGAATGTAGAAGATAGGTAAAAATTTTACAGAAATCATCACATGAGAACTGTTGCAAATGACAGTAATCCTAAAAGGTTTCTGCCTAATTTATAAGAACAACAACTCCTTACCTTTACATTGAAATATTTGTCTTCGGAACTCATTCAGATTGGAAACTTTATGGTAATAGCATTACTTTTATTTTTCTGTCTTCATATTCATTTTACATATTGCGATTTTTTTTCCTGAAATTGAAAAGGTAAGCGTGCCATTGTTTCATTAAGGAATAAGTAACTTATACATATGCTTGACTACTGGCTAATGCCTTTTCATTAATTTATTTATTCCGACACACACATATATATTTTATTTCTGATATTTTCGTAATCATCCACGCTTTTTGCATTACACTTATTATCCTCAAACATTATCTTTGATAGGATTCTTTCTTCCTTCAGCTCTGGAAACTAATTAATGCGGTTCTTCCTAATTGTAGAAGCATCTCATTACCCTCCGCGATAAAATATGTAGATTAAATGGCATCTACACATTTCCTGTTTTGCGAACTGATTATCTTATCTTATTTAAAAGATTTTATAATATATGTTTGCTAATTAAGTCTCCCGGAGAACAAAAAAGAAGTGAAACCGAGTATGGGCTTCAGAATATATAATTGTGTTTTCTACCACTTTAGTAATTAAAAATGAGTATTTTTCTCTCAAGAGCGAATTGTTGTTTTACCATTTTCAGTAAAGGTTTGCAATGCTTATTGTATGTTTTGAATTAAATGGGGGAAAAAAACCAAATGAATTTTTTAAGTTTTATCTGTTTTTCAAGTTCTTACTGAAGCAACTTCTTATTTATGCAATAATCTATAATGTAAACATTCAAATAAATCATGTGGAACTGCATAAAACAATAAAGACAAAAATATGTAAATTTTTTCAGTTCCTTTAAGTAACTATTCGTAATTACCAGCGGGTGACCGAGCTCCGCTCGGAGAAAACAGGTATCGAAGCTAACTCGAAGATTTAAATTTTCAATTGTGATTTATCAAAACAATACATGCCATAAGAAAATTTGTGAAACCATTGGTGAAAAGATAACCGGTTAAAGTGCACCATTGTAAACTATTCTAAACAAAGTTAGAGTTTGGAAAGGGAACTATTCTATGCAAAGGTAAAGATTGAAGTGTGTTGAAGTTCAATATTTTTGACAAATTTATTTAGAAAAACCAAACATATATACATACACAAGAAACATATTATAAACCTATAACAGCATAAACATAAAACTTTATTAGTTCGTATAACCATATTATTATAACCATATTGGCTATAGATGGCAGCACGTTACCGCTTGAAAATTTAAGTAGCCATTATGGCGAACTAATAAAGATTGAAAATATCCTATCTGTAACTCCGAACTGCTCGACCGTAGCGCTTCAAAACCGGCGCCAATCGATTCCTCATGGCCAAAAACCCCAGACCCCCAAGTTTACCGGAGTTTATTAATTCTGGGACGATTTTCGACTTGGCAACCATTCCTCATATTATAGTATTAGATTAGATTAGATGAATATTCCGTGTTGGAAAACATATTATTTTTAAACAGGTTAAAAATAATATTTTAAGATTTTGTTGGATTTAAATAATATTTTTAAAAATAATGCAAGTCTCATGGTTTCTTCTACAATACAGCCCGTTAGACCTAGTACTGTCAAATTGAGTAAGTAATTACTTCTGGGGTACTTGTAGCAAACTAACAAAAAATTTCGAAATTTTAATTAATTTTTTAATTAAATATTTATCAAAAATGTTTGGTTTTCTTTTCACGCATTTTGGTAACTTTGTTTGGTGTTGTTGCACAAAACCCAATTTTATACCAGTGTAAAATTCAATAAATAAGCTTTTCACTTGCATAAATTTTATTTCTTTGAAATTTTTTCTCTATTTTTAACAAATTAAAAAAATACTTTTAAATACATTTGATCCTTTTTAATATTACCAAATATTTTTATTACGTTGCATATTGCTAAATATTTTTTAATACATTTTACTCCATTGCTGTATAAATTATGTAAGTACACTGTTCATGGGTTACAAAATTTGTACTCACATCCATCCAGAGCACTTTTCCACTGATGTATGATTAAAAGAATCAATCACTGTATAAGATCTTTCTCATCTCTATATATGCATAAGGTGCCCTTCAGTAAGACATGCTGTCTGATTTTCGTTTACCCCCTTCAAAGGAAAGGAGCTCGGGTGCGGTAGACCTCCCAAGAGTAGTTCGTACTACTCGAAAACGCAGCATGCAAATTAAACGAAATTTAGTAATTTATTTTCATGAAGTAATTGTTAATTTACGCCAAATTTTGAGCCAAATTTTTCAACTAGTTCAACATGCATAATCGATTTCCTCTTCCAGTATCCCAGAGCTAAATTCAAAATATTCTGTATTGCGTTTAGTATAAAATCTAGGTGAGAACTCTCCCATTGTTTAGAATGCTGTCTTGTTAAAATTCACAAAACTGTGCAAAGAAATTTACAATGCAATATTTTCTATTAATAAATGCTAAACATGCATTGTATGCTAAAAAACTGCAAGCTCTATTTTTATTCAGAATATTAAACATATATTATTAGTATTTTCCTCAAATTTAATTACTTTCTAATATACATGAATTAAGAGAAGGGTTTTGTGTAGTTAAATCGTTTTTTATGCTCTAGAAATATTAAATTAAGTGAAGTTTGCTTTGGATTGATAAAAATTACTATCATGGCATCAATTCAAGAGTTATCAATCACATGATAAATTCAACTGCATCAGTCACCTCACTGCACATAGTTTTGTGCTTCACTATTTATTTATTTCCCTAGATTCGAAAATAAAAAAACCGCTGCTCATTTATTGATTATCTCTAAAATAATGATGAAACTCTGTAGAAAACAATGGAAAATAGATGATTCAAACACTTATAGCTTAAAAATAATTGTCTTGGTAGTTTAAGTATAACAGTAGACTGAAAGAAAAAAATCTAAATACGATGAAAATGGATAAACTTCTTGGTACAAAACATTAACATACAGATAACATAAATTCACTAAAATAATACCAGTTGCCATACGGCAGAATACAAATTCTTATTCAAAAGCAATGGTTTTAAACGTAACTAAAATATAAATGTGGCAAAAGGATTAAAAATATCACTCCAACTCATTCTAATACAGAGGAAATTTGCGGGAAGATTAACTGGCTTCTTGAATTCGAAAGTCTTCACTTTTGAGTATTGCAGTTGGATGGGTAAGAAAATCATTTTCTAAATCAATAACTTAGCAACAACTTAGAAAAAGATTTTATTATATTTAACATGTAATAAAGTATTTTATGAGCGAAAAAGTCTCAAGTCAATGCTTCCAACATAATTTGTATTTCTCAGTATGATATATAAACTTATTTTTATATTTTTAAGGTTTCAATTCTCTAACAACTGCAATACTCAAAAGTGAAGACTTTCGAATTCAAGAAGCCAGTTAATCTTCCGCAAATTTCCCCTGTATTAGAATGATTTGGAGTGATATTTTTAATACTTTTGCCACATTTATATTTTAGTTACGTTTAAAACCATTGCTTTTGAATAAGAATTTGCATTCTGTCGTATGGCAACTGGTATTATTTTAGTGAATTTATGTTATCTGTATGTTAATGTTTTGTACCAAGAAGTTTATCAATTTTCATCGTATTTAGATTTTTTTTCTTTCAGTCTACTGTTATACTTAAACTACCAAGACAATTATTTTTAAGCTATAAGTTCTTGAATCATCTATTTTCCATTATTTTTCATTATTTATTACCGCTTAAATTTTACACTTTTTTTCTTGTCTTTGAAATACGTGATGAAAAAAAGTAATAATCTTTTAAAAAACTATCTAAAGATTTTAAAGAATTTTCACTGAAAAAAAACACAATTTGGGCATTCTTATTCTCAGCTATTTATCGTAAAGATCATTATTAAAGACGAAATTAAATCGAAGGATAAAATTTGATTTGTATTTTAAACTATATATCTCAATTAAATTTGGAGGGAATAGGTTTAAAGAAGAATTGTCTATTTATCTGTTTCGCTTGAACATGTAGTTCAAAAAGCAATTAGTTGTATGGTTCAATTACAATCCTTGAAGCTCCAGGTACAATGATGGACTAAATCCGTTAGTGGACTGATTGGCTATTAATCAATCTATTTGTGTTATTTGAGTCTGTGTCAAATTTAGCACACAATTGGTCAAGCGGGATTAGTTTTAGTTTAGTTCAGTTATATCAACGTCCCGTTGTAAAGCAACACTTGGGCTATTTTGGGACAGACCTCGCAACTTTGAACCAGGGGTAGATGACGACTGGTCAAGCGGGAAGAGATCAAAAACCAAGTATATATGTCTTCGTAATATTAGAATGTCAAACATAAAAAATACAAAATTTTGCAAGCATACAGTATTGTCGAGAAAAAAAAAACATTCCAGCTAGCTCAGCAATTTCTTAACTTATTATTTTTATGTTTATCTGTTAATTTGAATTGACGTAAACATTTCATTCTGAATGCATTCACGCTTTATTTGATAGAAAGCAGATGTATTTATTAATGTGTAAAAAGCTTTTAATATATTATTATTTATTTAAATAAATTTATTCCTTGAAGAATAATTATTCTTTTCTATTTTCTCTCTCTTTCTTTCTCGAGGTTTAAATGGGGGGAAAATCAATATATTTTCAAATTAATATTTGCATGACAAAATAATTTATTTTTATAATTTCATCAAGAAATTGAATAGAGTAACACCTGAGAAGTCTAAACATTTTTAAAGAATTTTGACTTTTATTTTTTACCAAAACAATTTCAATGCCCAACAATTAAGAAGAAAAAGTAACTCTGAATCTTTCTGTTACATAACCACCTTTTGTCGAAGACATTCCATTACGCAAATACATCATCACTCGGAATGCTCAAGAACATCAGAAATTCAATAAAATACAATACCGATGCTGAATCACTGAATCCAGTTTGATGGAGAAGATGAAACAAAAGGAGTTCATCCAGAATCTCAAGTTTTCAGAAAGAAAATAAAAAATAAAATCGAAAAATCACTTTTTTTCTAGAATTGAAACGTTCGTGGGATGGGAGGTAACGCACATTTCTCACCCCCCGGTGGTTTTTCTCCCATCATTGTTCGCAAAAGCGACCGAACACGAAATCGTGACTCGAAACGTGATGACTACTGTTATTTGAGTGGACGCTTTGACCTTCTCTGGACCTTCGCGCTTCATTATATTACTCTGCCCACCATTCCTGGTGTTTATTGACTTATGCGGCAGGGTTATCCTTTCTTTCAGCGATGTGATTAGGGTTCCCCGATACCCGACCACGGCGCTAATCCAATTTAACACTTGCTTGCCACGGATAGGTCGCTTTCACAGAAATAAACAAACTAAATAATCATAAAAAAGGCAGACTACTGGCTCTTTGAATACCAATGAGTAGTTTAAAATTACTTTTCTGATTTTCATAGAGCTTGACTAATGGTTTAACGAATACCGTGTGGTTACATATTGCTCTCTTCAATTTTGGATCAATTTTTTAGTTACATTTAATTTAATTCGATTGTTATAATTTCTTTGTAACTAATAACAAAATTTCTTCCTGGAAAGTGTGTCAGAGAAGTTATTATGTAATAACTCTGACTCAACATGCGAATTCTGCAAGCCAATGAATGGGATAATGAACTAAATGAAGTTGTATGCAAATTTAGTATTGTTACAATTGTGTCCCTAGATTTGATAATTCAAATCCTTACAAATATTAATTCGTTCGCAGAATTTTAGAAAAGTTTAATAAATAAAATTCGTGGGATAGTTAAAAGGTTCAAATGGGTTCTAGTTTAATAGAGACCGTTTCAATTATTCCATATGAAGCAAGGATTTTTTTAGTATATAAATTCGCTCTTTTTTAATAACAAAATACTTACAACAGTATTCTAGCTCTATAAAAAAATTATAATTTTTTTAATTCATGGATATTATTAAATTTTTTTTAATTTGAGCTCTTTTTATAAATATCTTTAATCCAAACAATGATAACAGCTTCTAAATTTCTGAACCTGCAATTTCTGGATTTAAAGAATAGTTTGTATTTATTTTTATCAAGCTTATTTGTACAAAGTATCCATTATTACCTTGTCTCAAAGGCCAATTTTAATTCTTTAGATTTGGACATATACTGACTGCAATAGGAAAAAAATGGCGGAAATTATTATATTTTATATTGTTTTAATCAATAAAATCACGTAAAAATTTTAAGAAACAAAAGTAAAATAAGAAATAAATATTTTATTCAATTATTTTAAAAACAATGCCGCGAAACTTTAAATTTCATTATTATAAGTGAATCAAAGAATCATCTAATCATTGGATCAGGCCAATCTTCCAGTTATTTTAATTTTATACTTGCCGAAACGAGTTTGAATACCCTTTTAAAAGTTCTTACTAATGCTATTCAAAGAAAGAATTTAAAAACCTATGTTGTACAACCCAAAACGCTTTTTGTGACATCGAGTTAACAAGCCAACCTACCTACCTATCTGCAAGAAACTATAAGCATAGCCAAAATTGTATTTTTATACCGTCACCTTTGTTGAAATGGGAATTTTTAAATGCTTAGTAACATAAGTTATACCTTCATATTAATATCCCACAACTGTCTTGAAGATAAAGAATTTTTCTATTGTGAGGACCGTCTCTTTTGACACAAACATATCGGTATCATTACAAGAACACGCGTGGATCTTTTGAAAATTTCACTGATTGTTATGCAAGCATTCCGAAACCTGTCCCAGCCGTATCACCCCCATGTTTCAAAATGTCACCTCTTTCGCATAATGGTTGTTCTTATCTCCGTCGTGAGTTCTTCTCGATCATTTGTTAACTCTCATTCAATATCGTATTCTGTTCGCGAGACGTCTCATTTCCATGTCATTCGCCAGGAAGCATTGCCTCGTGTCGACTGTTATCGTCGCCTGACACATTTTGCACTTTTTTCCCTTCCCGATAACTTTCTTAACGCCATTTATATTTTAATTTTTTTTTCTTCTGGTTTTCCCTTTCTTGTCATCTATAAAATGAACAGGAGTATTGAGAAAAATTCTAAGTTCGTCAATGTTTCGTCAGTGAATCCACTGTTTTGTAAGTTGATTGCATTTTTTATAGGTAAATCAGAAGTTTTCGAAATCAGTTTTGTAAATCTGAATTCTTTATCCGAATTATCAATTTATTTAAAAAGAAATAGCTAAAGTTGGGAAAATGAATTAGATTTATTTTTTGTAAATTTTCTTTTCTGCGTTTATTGTACATAGAATGGAGCCATCAATATATTACCAACACGATTAAATTATAATTAGAAAGGGAAAATAGTGAAGATATTAACAAAATTATTTTTAAAAAATTGTGCTTCTTTATCTTTGCTTACTTCTCCTATATAATTTAATATTTATTTTCCTTGGGCTTTTATTTTATATTATTAATTTATATAAGTATTTCTTCAAATTTATCCAGCACCATTACCACAGCAAATGTCCCGAATCTGGAATGAAGAATGATTCCAAAATGGGATGAAGCAATCAAAATTCAGTTAATAGAAAGTACTTAGAATAAAAAATATAAAATACTAAAATGATTGTCTGTGCTTAAATTGTACAAAAGATAATCACCTTCTAATAGAATTTTATGAAAATTTCATTTATTTTTATCATTTTACACTTCTTTTTTAAAACTTTAATTTTATAACTATGATTTTTTTCTTTTTAATTAACTTTAAAAAACATTTGAAACAAACTTTACAAAAATATATTCTATTACTCTGAATTTCAACAAATCTGAAATCGTTTTCAATCTTTTATATCTTCTATTCTTGTTAGTGAAATTATAAAGAATTGGCCTGTTTGTGCATATTAGTTAGATTTTTATTCAAGCCATGTTGTTACTGTCATTGTCAAATTTAATTCTATTTACAATTAACATTTATTGTCATAAATTGTAAAAGTTGCAATCTAAATAATAAATAAAACAGGAAATTATTCTGTCTTAAAATTCTTATTTAACGCACCGAAAAGAAAGATATAAGGCACTTAAATAAAACAAGTTTCATGTCTACTAAAATTTCAAGTTAAAAAATACTTTGTTTTGAATGTTAATAAAACTAAGTTATATAAAATGTTTAATTGGAGTTTTTTGCAAACCATCAATACGTGCGAAACAGTTGGTTACTAATGAAAATTTAGTTTTTACTAATAAAGATTTAGTTTTTTAAGGAAATTAAGATATATGCATCACATCCTTCATTAAATTCATTCATTAATTCATTCATCATTCATTAAATTCTAAATTCATTATTCATTCACCATACCATTATACAAACAAATCGTTCAAATCGTCTTTTAATTTCTTTTAAAATTCCACATACTGATTAAATTAGAGTGACCATATTTTTGCATTTCAAAATTCAAGGGAGTTTTTTAGAAAACTCTCAAAAAGCCTTTTTTAACTCTCAAAAGTCTCAAACTCTCAAAAAGTATTTAACACGTAAACTGTTGAAACTTTTTCAAAGACTTAAAAAATTAAAACCATTTTTTTATTGTAAAGTTTTTATTTATTTATAAAAAATATTTTCTTTTAAAATTTATGCTTATTTTTTAACAGTGTGAAAGTATTAAAAATCAGCACTATTCCCATTAATTCGTTATGTCTCAGTTTATATACCTAGCATTGTTACTGTTAAACTGAAATTATAAAATTATCCTTTTTTTTAATCTCAAACACTAAAATTAGTTAAAAGTTCAATAAGAATTAGAAGAATAATATAATAAATTCAAAAGTTCAATAATTCAGTTCAGAAATTTATTTATAAATATATAAATAAATTTCTGAACTATCCCGACGAACTAGATACATCGGGCAGTCTTTTTTCCCCTAGAAAATTTTTGGAGATTTTACCTCAAATTGAATGATTTATAAGAAGTACTTTGCTTCTTGTGCAAACACAAAAGGCATATGAATATTATAACTGATACTTTTAGAGTCCGACCTGCTCGTTAACTAATCTTCATAGTATAAGCCTGCATCAGATTCTTCGACTAAATTAAATGGATTTGTCAATAAAATTATGAAAGTTAATATAAATTTAATTAAACATTTTTTAGATTTAGTCATTAATTACAACAAATTGTTTATACAATCATGGAACTTTTTTAATATTGGTAAACAGATGGTGCCACACGTACTGTATCAAATATTAAATGAAATAATCTTTTAATTAATAATGTAATTCTGAAGAATTAATATAATGCATAAGTATTAATATATGCATAAGTATTGTGCATAATATGCACTGAAGTGACAAAAGTTATGGGATGACTGTTAATATCGTGTCGGTCCTCCTTTTGCCCGGCGAAGTGCAACAACTCGACGTGTCATGGAGTCCACAAGTCCTCTGCAGGAATATTGAGCCATGCTGTCTGTATAGACGTCCATAATTGTGAAAGTGTGGATGGTGCAGGAGTTTGGGCACGAACGGACCTTTCGATGATGTCCCATAAATGCTCGATGGAATTCATATCGGGAGATCTAGGTGACCAGATCATGCGCTGGAATTGTCCGGAATGTTCTTCAAACCAATCACGAACAGTTCTGGCCCGGTGACATGGCGCATTGTCATCCATAAAAATCCCATCGTTGTGTGGGTACGTGAAGTCCATGAATGGCTGCAAGTGATCTGTAAGCAGTTGAACATAACCATTTACTGTCAATGATCGGTTCAGTTGCACCAGAGGACCGAGTCCATGCCATGTAAAAACAGCCCACACCATTATGCAGCCACCACCAGCTTGAACAGTGCCTTGCTGACAGTTTGGATCCATGGCTTCGTGGGGTCTGCGCCATACTCGAACTCTACCATCAGCTCGTAACAACCGAAATCGTGACTCATCTGACCACGCCACGGTTTTCCACTGGTCTAGGGACCAGTCGATATGCTCACGAACCCAGGAGAGTCGCTGCAGGCGATGTCGTGCTGTCAGTAAAGGCACTCGAGTCGGTCTTCTGCTGTCATAGCCCGAGGAAGACAAATTTCTCCGCACAGTCCTATCGGACTCGTCCCTCGTACGTCCCACATTGATTCCTGCAGTTATTTGATGAAGTGTTGCGTGTCTATTAACATTGACCATTCTACACAGACGTATTATTAAATAATATATTGTGCACATCCAATATGCACAAGTATGCAAATTTTTAAAACTCTGGCACATCAAGAAAAGTTTGGGGAAAAAACTGATTACAAACTTCCCTTTTTTAGGAAAGATGACACATTTCACTTTAAATAAAAGTATTATACAAATGCTTTTATAAAATGTATTATACAAATTTTTCTTTAAAATAATATCTCATTCGAATTGAAGGTAAATAAAATGAAATTTATCAAACCTCTGTAATTATTTAAAACCCATTCACTTAGTTCAGTTTCTTTTTATTTAAAAGTGAATAAAGAATGCAAGCAATACCACGTGCCAGAGGCCATGTGAGAAACTTGATGTTGGCGCCGATGAGCTATCTCATCTAGCACGAAGGAACGAAATACATTTGATGAAATTAGACACTTACAAACCGTTAAGAACCTTCTAGAATAAACGCGTATTGGTATAGAAAAAAAGAATAGAAAAAAAAACATTTCATATTACATTACACAATAAATCGTAAAACATTAAAAACGTATAAAATACATTAAATGTTCGTAAGAGTGAATAAGGAATAGAAAAAGTTTTTTCATCAATAAAGCAGTTGATTTTGTTATTTTATCGATAGTTATAATTTCATCATAATTTTAAAAATATCGCAAATGAGGTCTCAGATTTGATGTTTGATTCGATAAATTTTGATTTTGATAATTTTTTATAAAAAATAAAATTTTAATAAAAAAAGTGACACACAAATAAATCAACAGTAACAATTTTTCTTGTTGCTTTTTTTCCTTTTTAAATAATCTCATTATTAGCACCTGAGGGAGTTAGATGACAAAAATTTGAGGAAATCCACTGGGTTATCCGACTTATGTCGTGAAAAGAAACCAATCTCGACTCCGATGCGCGCAGCTAAACTGTTTTATTTCAATTTTAATAGAAATTTTAATTCTACGTTTAGAAATACAATAGTTATATTTTTCTCCTTGTTGCAATTATACAGATTTAAACATTTACAAGTGAATCATGAGAATAAATGTTTTTACTGATTGCTTTTATTTATATTATCTATCATTTCCTTAAATTATTTCAAAATTTTATTTCAAAAACTCCTAGATAACGAGAGAAGTAACCAATATTTTAACTTCTTCCATATATCTTGAAATAAAAATTATTTTCGTGCATTTTGTTTTACACTAAAACGGCTGAATCTAACGTAACATTCCACTATTATTATGAATAAAAATTGTATACGATTGATTTTTGCAAGGATTATTGTTTAAGATAATTGTTCTTAATGGGTAAAAACGGTCTATCAAACAAAAACATATTTATTAAATAGGAAATTTTTCCTGTTTAACTTCATGTAAGAAATAAAGTCAACTGTGTATTTAAACACTGTGTTTTGATCGATTTAAATTTATAAATTTGTAACTGTAGGGACAGGAATTCACACTGTATTTGATTTATTTAAATAGTTTTATTTATGAATATTTTTAACACGCACAGCCAAACAGTAAAAGATTTGATTCAAAATTTGAAACTTGTCTTTAATTATAATAATAAAGGCTCATGTGCTGGCGTTGTGGCATAAGGGTAGCACTTTTTTTCGGTGATCTGGGAGTCTTAGGTTTGAGACCCGGTATATTGTTCCTTTTTAGTTCTGTCTGTGAGATATATGAATGTACCACCCTGTAAAATGGGGCTGTGCAAATGAATGTGATGAATGAATAGCTAAGACGTACTCTTGGCCCTAGTTGGCGCTACTGAAAATAAGAGACACACTCTCTCTTATGCGAGCTTGTCCAGGGCAAGTGCCATTAGAAACAACAAGTCTCATGTTGAATTTTTCTTGCTCTATATTCATGGAGTTTATGAGTTCTCAAAGAATTTCATCAATATTTCCGATATTATATTATATCTGTAATACTGATAAACAATATTATATCTTTGTCAGCATTATAAATTTCAATAGCAAATAAAAATAAGGGAATAAAGGAATTTTTAACTTGTTTTATTTTAAAATTATGGTTTAAAATGATTCTTCAGATATCGAATTCAAATACAATATTTTCTGCCCATACGCTTCGCATAAGAGAAAACAAAAAAGAGAGTAGCCACCGCTAAATACAAAATTCCTGTATATATACATACAAAAAAATGTATATTTAATATCATCTAGGTAATAAGGACATAAGGTTAAATTACAGTAAAGTGTTTTTAAACTATGTAGAAATATTTAAGAAATATATATTCACATTCACTGTTTTAAACACTAATCAATCTAAAACAATTGAAATATTTCGAGTACAATTTTTCTGTTCTAAAAACTTCTAATCATCAAAATTTTTATTTCTTATAACATTCCGAATTTTTCGATAAAGGCAAAATTCCATCCTTCATTAAGGAAACTGCTGGCTTTAGTACTTTTAGAAATGGAAATGTCATTTTCCTTCAACGCATGCATTTTAAAATATTATTATACGTTTCCCCGGCTCAATTAGCGTGAATCAAAAACACTCGTTTCTGAAATACGAAAACAATGCCGATATCAATTTAGGCGATTTCAATTAAAAACAACCCACTTATTAATTTTCAAAAAAAAAAAAATTGAAAATTGAAAAGTAAACTTAACATCAAAAAATACATAAAAAGAAGACAGGAACCTTTACTTTCGCACCAATTTATAACAATCCATCATAGAGTGACGTTACTATAATACTATTATTCTCTTATGATCGAAAGTAGTTCTTTTTACTCTTTTTAAAATAATTTCAACAGAAAGCAAAAGCAACAAATGCCCAGATAACAATCAAACCAACAACAAATGAAGCGTTTATTTTCCCATTTCAAAGATAGTATCACCTCATTTACATACGAACCACTGATTAAGAAAACACAAAACCGCAGCATACAAAATAACAACTGCTCATGGGTAAGTGGAGCAATTTGAGTGACCAGTCCATCCGCCTCTGGGACAAATAGCCGATTGCTTCGAGAGATAAACGTTACCCAGAATTTGAAATGAACTTTCGCTGCCGTTGCTGCGAACTAATTACAATGCTTGGAAATATCTGACCGTAGTTTGGTCAAAAAATTCATCCCACTTTTGTTTTGCAATGCCTCACCATCGAAGGTTAATACATTTGACACGGTTTGTTAAAAAGGTTATTTAACTGACACTTCTGTTTATGTTAAAAAAGAACGGATTCTTCCGAAGGAAAAAGTTAAGTGCATTTTCTAGCTAAATTGGAGCTCTCAACCCAAAATATCAATCAGACAAATAAACTACAAGAACAAAACTTGAAGTTCGGAACTCATGGTCAAAGTACTTCCAGTAATTTGAAATTCTCAGAAATTAAATACTCTTTTACACTGTTTTTAAATGTTCATATTTTTGAAACTACTTACACCTACTACATATTTCAGTCACATAATTATTATAAGTTTAAAACTACTTTTAGGTTTTTCTCAATACGTTTCTTTAAACTCTTTTTCTCTGCTGACCTATTCTCTAAGCTATAAAAAAATAAACTATTAACAGATAAATAGGTTGTTAGACACGCCATACATACATTGTTAACTATTTGTTCCTTAAAAAAGTTTCGGAAGTTAATTATGAATTGCCAAGAGCTATAGACATTAAACAACGGGCTGAAAAAATTATTTCGACTGCAGTTACAAACAATGCGACTTTAAAAAGTGCATTATTAAGTAGTAATTGTCGAAGGATATTTGAACAATAATAAGACAGGAAAAGTCTGGCACTCGTGATATAAAAAGAATATCCTGCACTACATATCAGTTACTTGAACTCAGTTGTTAAAATAAGGGAAAAGCAAAAGCTGTCAATTTCCAATCTAATTCTTAATAAAGGTGATGATTTCAGATGGATCTTGGATGGTAAATTAATGCGAAGAGAAACATCAATCCAGTCATATAATATTTTTTTAAAAATGAATAAACGATTACCTCACTCATTTTAATACTCCTGCTAAGGAATGTAAAACTATAAAACTTGCTTTGATTTTATAAATCTAAAACATAAACAAAACATAGCAGAGGATTTTTAAATTGCATGATTAACCCTTTGAACTACAATTTATTATTAGTCAGCACTGCTCAGACAGACGTTTTCTTAGCTTTAAAAGCGAGGAATTGACATTAGAATTTACATGTTTTTTGGTTATGAAAAATTTATAGATAAAATTTTTCATTAAAATGCATCAACATTTAATAGTTTCTGAAGAGGTTGTTCTGATCGTCTTTGTTGGTATGCTCAAGAAAATTCATGACGAATTGTACTTGTTATGTCAGTACAAGGAGTTAATTTTGAAGTCAAAAAGAGTAGCTTGCTTCGATTTGAATAATAAAAGAATGACGACAAAAATGTATTTAACTACCCCTGTTAAATATATTCATATAAGTGTCAATACTAATTAAAATATTAATGCAAACTTAAAAAAGGAAATATATCTGTTTGCTATTCCGAACAGTACTCGTCTCTTGTAGTCGAACTGCTCCCAGCACGGCCTATAATATACGGTTAAATCATTTTCAAATACTTATTTAACGAATGGTTTTGGGATTCAAATAATATTTTATATCTTTAAATCTTTTTAATTTTAGTATGATTTTATTTAAAGTGATCTTACTCAGACTTAGATAGTACTTTATTTAAACTTGATTTAAATGTTATATTGGGTTTAGGAAAAATAAACTGCAAAAAATAATAGTTTAAATTGTTTTAACTACTAAGTGGGGGTTTTCATACAATGTAGAGCAATTATTATGCACACAGAGAATGTACATAAGACACACAGAGATTAAAATGTCAGTAATCAATTCCGTAAAATCATTCTTCCCCCTGCCTTTAAAGGAAAAAATAGAGCTTTGCTGGTCAAGTTGTTTTATCAAAACTGCAGCGATAGTTTAGCAGCATTTGGGGAACACCGAAGTTTGAAAGGCAGGTGAAAATTGACTGTGTCGAAGAATAATTTTTTTTAATTTGAAGAGACTAGGGATTTGAGGGTGCAGCCAGGAAGATTAGGAAGAAAATTTCAAATAAAGTATAGAAAAAAAAATGTATGTCGATATAGTTGTAAGAACATCCAGTTCTCAGCATTCCCCAGGAAGCTTCCAAGAGGTGTCAGGTGATTTGTATCCACTTAGTACAAACATTGCATTCTGAAGGCAGAAACAACCCAATATTTTATTTACCAATTTCCGGTCAGAATAATATTAATAGTGCATGACCTTTGAACATTTTGTGCTAAGATGAGATTCATCTTACCCTAAACGAATCAATGAATATTCAGAACAATAATAAATGTAGTACAGCATATTCAAATCCTTGTTCATGAACAGCATCTGCCTTCTTATTATATCAATGCATGTTGTGGCTTTACAGCTGATTTCATTCTTAGTATCTTTTTCCTTGAAAACAAAGCTATTCTCAAGGGCCTAAAAGATGTTTTATCCTATGTACCAATAGTGCAAACTTCTCTAAAAACAAGTCGTTCTTGTCCGACAAGAACGTGAATGTTTAGAGATTATTGCCTTCATGCAAAATGTTGCACCATTTCATACCATCCGACAAGTAGAGGAATTGTTTTTTGCTCACTTTGGAAATCTGTTCGAATTTTCTGACTTCCAAGCTTCTTGCATCTCTGTGATTTCTGGTAATGAAGATACGTGAAGTATCATATCTATGTAAAAAGCAAGCATATTTTGTCTGGATTGACCGCAAGAATAGCATCCCATGGCGTTGCAATTTTTCAAAAATCATTTCGTGCTGATGTTGAACATGCTATTATGCTTTGAACATATGATTGGAGCAAATAGAATTCACACTGAAAAGGCGATGTGATTAAATAATGAGTTGTGTTTTAAATTTACGTTTTTATTCCAATCCCCCCCAAGCCACTTTTCAAACAAGAGAGCAATCAGAAACGATGTAAAGAAAAACAAACTTTCATAATAAAAAAACGATAACAGTATTAAAAAGTTCATTTTGTATGTAATTCTTCTGCAAAAGATTATCTGATATTCTGTGCCTGAATTTTCGTTTTTAAATAAATTGCTTTTTTTACTATCTCGTTAATGAAGTATATATATATTAAGAAAAACTATTGTAAGCATCAAACTATTTGAACTCGAGATTTTGATGAATCTGTGACATTTTGAACCTCCCTGAAACCAAAACAAAAAATACATTTTTGAAATTACTTCTGCCTAAATATAATTGAAAAGCACTTTGAGAAAGATGGTTGAAATTCAGTGAATAGACTTAATGTTAAATTTACATATTTTTTGTCAAATTTTGAGCAAAATCCTTTCCTTTGCACGATAACTTACAGACTGAATAGACCTATGGATAAAATTTGATACACGAGTTCACATCTGAAAAGTAGATATGTATCAAAAATTGGAACCAAATTTCTCAATGGATTAACGTTTTATCGGTATGTGCTTTTATAAGCATGTAAACGTGAAAACTTACAAACATAATGACTCAGATGTATGAAATTCGGTATGAAATATTTCGATTACAATTACAGTTATGTGTCAAATTTTGGTTTTAATCTATCCAAACAAAGTGCATATTTGAGGAAGTGAGGTATTTTTATGTAGGTTGTTAAATATTAATCTTCAAAAAAAAGTTCAAAATTTGCACTTTTGTAGGCTGTTTCGAAACAACTGTTTGTTAATGGCGTACATTTAATAATACACAAATGCGTTTATTAAAATTTGTCAGAAAGTTTAGGGGAGACCACCCCCGCTGGTTTCTTTGCTGATTACGATCACGATCAAAACAGGTGATACAAGTGTTGAAAATTAGCAGTGTTTGAGCACTCAGCACTCTGTGAAAAAAAACCACTTCATGTTAAAGAAACAAAATACCACCATAAATTCGTTGGCGCTCGTTAAAAGCACGCAGCTATAAATCTAACCCAATGCCCATCTTACGAAAACGTAGTAACTCTTCATTTAAAAGTGATATAAATCACTCCTTTCGTGAAGAAACCATCCACCAGGGATCGTTTTGTGCTCGCTGAGAGACCTTCTTTGTTCTCAGCACCTGAGTATGCCGGCAACGTCTGACAGATTTCTCTTTATCAAGAGATTGAATCGTGTAATCCGAGAATTATGGCTTCTTAACAGAATTATTGCTAGCGGACTTTCCTTTTAGGGTACTTTATGGACACTTTAGAAACAAGAAGGAGGACTAACTGTAAACACGAGAAACATTTAAGGAATCCATGTGGGAAAAGACATTATAATCCCTAGATATTTTGTAAAGCAAGATGAGATTTGAAGAGTAATTTATTAACAAAGTGGTGGGAATCAACAATACGTTGGTCTAAATTTATAGTGTAATAAATTAAACGCCAACAGCGATTCGTTGTTATTTTTTGGATTACCATAAACCAAAGTATATATTTACTTTATGACAACTTTAAAGTAAATTCGAGGCTGTTTCGGATTTCTATAGTTTGTCTTCAATCAGCGGCAGATTTTGGAATTTTAAATCCTAGATAATACACATTATAAGGCCCTAGTTTTGTTTTTCTCCCATTGCCTATTTATGCAATTTAAAATTTCAATGTAGCTTTAATTGCAACATGTTAATGATTCCTTTTAGAGTATTTTTAAGTTATTAATTCTATTATTTTTTATTCACTGATTGATTTAATACTGCCCGTTATCCCAATTGAAGTTTAATATTATTGAAGAAGTCTGATATTTCGCTAATTGCAGATACCGTAATAACTAAATGAATAGAATTAAACATGCAGAGACTTGATAAATTATATTTGAAAATACATTAGCGTTAAAAAAATATACAATAATTCGTTGGATTTCTAATTTTATTTTATTTTAAATAGATATTTTTTTATCAATTCAAAAAATAAAATTTTTTAAGGGATCTGCCTGAGTTCTAACCCTTTTCAACTGAATTGATCCAAAGCATTTGCTTAATATGTTTAGTCAGAAATTCACCAATATCCAGGGCTTAAAGGGAATCGTTTAAATTATGTTTCTCAGAATTTCTTTTGTTTAATTTATAACAAGTAATTTCCGCTCAAAAATCGATTTTAAGAAGAGTGATTCAAAAAAAGTTTACAAGCAATAGAATTGGAAAGTAGAAATTAGGGATGGGAATATTGTTATCCAGAGTGGAGACACATGGCGCTAGTTGTCTTAATGCCTTATCACACGGCCCTTTCCGTCACCAAATGACAATGAAAGTGATGTTACTTCAAAGTTTCACATGATTGGTTTTCGTTTGCGGACAATATTTCCGACTGCATCTTCTAGCTGGTTAGAAAAAGTTGTCGATTATGAAACTTGCTTGGCAGGTTTTTGAGGGTAGAAACGGAAAAGTGCTGACGAAATTTCACCTTGTGATAAGGCCATTAGACCTGTCATTCGAGCAAATAGTGTTAGTACTAAGACCTGAAACAGCGACAGTAACGGCAATACATCTAGAGAAGTGATTTTCCACTGAGGAGCAAGCCGTGATGCGATTTCTATAGGCCAAGAATGTGTCCCCATCGGACATTCACAGACAAATCGTTGATGTGTACGGGAATGAAGCAATGAGCAGGCAGTAGTGGTGAAATGGTGTCATTATTTTGAAGTGGTCTGAGAGTTTACTGGAAACTCTAGGTAAGAGGTCAGAGGTCAGAAGTAAGAGGTCAGTAAGAGGTCAGAAGATCCCCCACACATACAACCCTTATTTGACTATTTCCTTTCCCCGGCATTGAAGAAACACATATTCGAAACTAAGTTCATATCGGACGGTGATGTTCTAAGAGGTGCTGAGAATCGGCTCAATAACCAGGAACCTGATTATCACCAAGACAGATTAAACAAATTGGTCCAGCAGTGCGATAAATGCCTCAACAGGTTAAGTGATTGTAAAGAAGTGATCGCCACATATGTTTCTTAAATTACCTTTTGTATCATGTAAATATTATTAATAAAGTATTTTTACTTGCCTGTTTTCGGGTCAATGCCTGGTATTTAATTGTATGAAAAACATAGTAAAAATGATTAATTTTAAATATATGTGAAGTATACGTAAATTTTGCTCTCCTTTTTTTCTATTTATAAAATATCCTCTTTAATGTTACCAACTCGATGGAAAAATTGTAATCGTATTAATAACATACTTTAAGAATACTTCTTTGATTCTTTCATTGTCTCTTAATGACTTACTTTTTTCAAAATTAGACCTCTTTTTTGTTCTTGATTGACTGCTAGAATGGAATATGGAACTCTAATAAATTTCATTAAAATACTATTATTTTTATAGCTATCGATGTCCTGGCAAAGGGGTAGAACTCTGTTCTCTGTGCTCTGAACTCTGTCTCTGTTCCATCAGTAAGATGTGTGAATGTTCCCACTTGTAAAAAGAGGTTATGCAAGCGAATTTGCAGCATGAAATAGCTAAGTCGTACACTTCCCTCTGCTTAGTGCTACTGAGAAAATAAGAGACGCTCACTTGGCTTAAATCACGAACAGATAACTGTCAGCGGGCTTGCAAAACGCCATAACTCATAACAACAAAACCTTACTACTGTAATCCACTATTATATTATATACTCCTCTACTACACCATACATTACACTCATACTGTGTATGCAAGTTTTAATAGTACTTTGCATTATGTGCTAAAAAATTGTCAGAACAAATCAATAAGAAAATAATCGTATTTTTTGAATAAATGAGTGATTTTTTTTCAGACGTGCCAATAAAATAAAACAAAAATCCCTCACTTATCAAACTGAATAATGCAATCATTCAAAAATCTCTTACATATATTATTAATGCATTCCCATCATAAAAAGTTGCGAGAAGATTCTCAGTTTAAGATAAACTCTACGACTTTTTTCATAATGCAAGACTCAACAGATAAGGACAGAATTCATAAGATATGCATTATTCTTCATTCTTTCGAAATTATCTTGACAGCATGTGATAAATTAGGCACACTAGATCAAAATGCTCAACCATCTTTAAGCATAAATCATGGAAAACTCGAATTTTATCTCCCAAACTAAAGAGGAGACTAATTTATCTTCAATCAAAAACTGAAAATTATGATAATCAAAAGAGCCAGGAAGATGGGCACTTTGTATTCCGCTTAGATTCAGGAACACAACAAATGACATTTTAATTACGACAAAACGAAAGTTTTCTCAAGTATCTTCAGGCATTCCATCTGTTATCATATCTTATCGTCTTTTACGACTTATCCCTGCGGCCAAGTCAGACAGAGAAATTCAAATTTATTTATCGCCTCTTCTCACCAGTTATTTATGAGGAAGGAATCATTCCTAACTTAAAGCAATCGTTTCATGCTTTTCATCATTTGGAAATTATATTGAATTTTAATTGAATAATTTCAAAATGAAATGTAGCCTTCTAAAAAAGAGTGTCCAATTTTTTGTGCATATAAAATGAAAGACTTCATAAGGACATATTTTTATGAAGGTGTAAAAAAATTTGAAATAAATCTTTTCATCTAAAGTATAGAGATGGAAACGGGATCAGAAAGACTTGTTAAAATACTCTAACTAAATTGAAATTTTGTATTAATCTCTTTTCTAATATTTATAAAATAGAATTTGTTTGTCTTTGAGTCAGCTGTCAGTAGAAGAGATCTATTGATCTAGAATTACTAAATGGCAAATATATACTTAGAAGAATGGGGAAGTGCAGCTCAGAGCGATTTTGCACAAAATTTTATTTCATTGAAAATTAAGAGGAAGTTTGATTTATTTTCATGGGGACTTTCGAAAGTATAATAGAACATAATGTGTAAATATCACATGCACATTTTAAGTTTTTTAAAACTTAATTTTTTTTCAATTACAGAAAATATTTGCCACAATAGTTTTTTTAATTTTTTATTATAGTCAAAAATATATTAAACGAAATATGAATTGCATATTAAATTGTGAAATTGAAATAGAATTCATTTTCATTGTCGTTTTAAATATTGGTTTTTCTTGCATTCTTGATATTCAGAATATGATAATTCGGGATACTATTCCATGTTAAATAGGAATCAATATGAAACATATTTACTTTTAATAATTTTTTTGTAATTTTATTCTTTTGTAAAAGTTGTTTGTAATTGTTGTTATTGTTTTGCATTTATATTTAATTTTTGAAAAAAGTTATAAAGAATTTTTTATAAGCCATTGTTTAATATTGTTGCTTATTTTTTTGCAATCTTACTCACCAAAAATATTTTGCTGAATAAGAAAAAGTGGCCTAAAATATTTCACTGAAATTTTTAACAACCACCGATCCCTGTGAACCAATCGATATCCTTAGGTGGCTAGTTTATAATAATCTTCTATAAATGTTTAAAAAAAATCCATCACATACTGTTTTCAGTAGTAATTTCAACTTTAAATAAAATCAAAGAACGTTTAAAATTTTTTTTCAAATTTATTCTATTTAATAATTCAAATTCATTCTATTTAATATATTGTTAAAATACAATTAAAGCTAATTTTTGAAATTCATGAAAGAAAAACCTTTAATAAAAGAAACACAGCATAAATGTCAAACAAAATTCTTTCTGCTGTTTGACCTCTAATTTAACCAAAATTATGAAATGTATTTACATCATTTTTAAGATAAATATTGCATCGACGTATTCTACTAATGTCCCATAATTATAATTATTCCCAGAGCATGATCATGAAAAAAATCATCTGCTTATCACAGCCAATGATCTATTTTACAAAAATTAATTTTTTTCCATGTTGGCAAAAGTTACTTGTTTAATAAATTCGACAAACAAAAAATATTATCAAAAGGAAAACATTATTAATCCCTTCAAGAGAAGATCTGATGTAATAAATTCTTTGACTGAACATTTTTACAACATGAGAAGCTCCGTCTACCAGAAAACAACTGGCCATTTGAATTCAAAATACAGATGGCGCCACGTTTATAGAATAAAAATTAAACTGAACTTAATTAATGAACTGATAACTTTCTGAATTTATTATAATGATAGAGACCAACAGCTTTCCTAAATTTCAAAGAATAGAAAATAATAATAATTGACAAAAAATTTCATTTTTACAAATAGGAAGGAAGATTAAGAAAAGAAAGCAAAACAAGAACATGAGACAGTAAAACTCCAATATTATTAATTAAATGGTTTTTAAAAAGCCTTCATACTAGCACAAGAACATTAGCATAATTTTTAGATCGTTTTTTTTTTTTCAATATTTTTTTCTAAGTTTTGATAATGCAAGTCGCAGTAATGGTTGAAAATTATTTTTAAAGTGAACCATTAACCTTATTTTAAGACTGAATAGATTTTGGTCATTGTTTTAGTATTTTTGTCATATATATCTGTTTAATGGTTTATTGTCTGAATGGATCATTTATGGCACTATGGGGAAAAATTAAGTCAGGATAAGTTTGCAATATTCGGTCATGAAATATTCATAAGTGCTTAATTCGTAGTAGCTCTGTCTCGCATTCAATATTTAGCAAACTCGAAACAATAGGGAATCAAATTTTTCCGAGGGGAGATGGGGATCGTTATTTCTCATTTCGTATGGAAAATCTCTTATCACAATCTAATTTTTAAGACATCACAGTTAAATATATTTATGAAGCCTTCAGACAATTTTGAGACAGCAGACAGATAAAATACTAGTTATCAGATATTGTCAAAAGAGGGCGGAAATTTTTTTTATCAAAAATCAAAATTGGTATTTTCGATTAAACCGTGTCACCATTATCATAATATAGGATAAAGTGGATTTTCCCCGATCAAAATTATTAAGTTAAAACCTATTACGATCAAAACACAGTTCTATTTTATTTAATGTAAATACTATATTAAATTTTTCGAACATTATTTTCGAACATTTTAAATTTCTCAATGTTTACTTTCGTTGTAATAAGGTGAATATAAAAACATTTTTCTTAATCTTCTTTGTGCTGTGTACAATACTTTTTTTATTTAACTGGTTTCTTTTTCATTATTATCTAGTTAGATAACATATTTCGCTTGAGATGTCAGCTGTTAAGGAATTTTATTAAAGAATCTATGAAATGCTTGAGGTATATGCAAGTTTTGTGTAATTTTTGTGTCGTACCAAAGTTCCTTCGAAAGATTTAATTTTCTATACTTATAATAAAGCTCAATGTGTGTGTGTTTGTGTTGGCGCTCTATAGATCACACCGTTGAATGTACAACTACCAAATTTGGCACATGTATACTTTGGGGGGCGGGAATGTATATCTTGAAGCCTTTTTTGGGGGGAATTTTTTATTAGAATTTGAATCAATTGAAAATGGTGTGCGTGACATAGGGGTAGCGTGTCTTCCCCTGTGATCTGGGCGTCCCTGGCTCGAATCCCGGTTCTGGCCTGGTTGTTCTGTGTTCTATCTGTGAGATGTATGAACGTGACCCCTTGTAAAAAGGGATTGTGCAAACAAATGTGTGTGTCACCTTCATTTGAGCTGGAAGTCAGACTTCTGCCCTCTGAGTTCTTAGGGGTCTTTACCCTAAGAAGCTACTGTACCCCCCCCCACCTTCCTTGGATACACGGACACGACATCATCATTAATTAAAAATTAAGCGAAAGTTTGACGTTTTTTTGCTGTAACTTCCAAAAATATAATCACACAAACATGATTTTTACATCATGTTAAAGATAAAAGAAATTAGCTTTTCAATGGTACCAGTATTTTAACATATAACTTATTTTTAACGCATTTTTAAAGAAATATTTGAACCGTATTTTTTAACAATAGATTTCGGACAAAACAATAACATTTTACAGCAAACGAAAAATGATAAACGAGCAATGGGAAAAAACAGCTTTTATTAAATTGTTGTCATCGTATTGACAGAAGTTCAAATTAAAAACTAAATCAACTATAACTGCAAATTAGATTGAAAAAAATATAATTTTCAGCACGTGATTGGATGAAATTAAATAAATATTAAATGTTATGTTTTCTAAAAAAACTAAATGCAAGGCAAGGATTTCTATGATCGTTTTCAATATCTATATCATTAATTCAATAAATCGGTTTTTTTGTTTATGGTAAACACGATTGAATTTATTCATGATAAGCATTCAAATTCGGGACATTTGGTTAGTTTGTAAATTATTAATAATAGATATACATATTGTTGAACACTGTTAACTTGGTCTAAATGAAGTAAATAGTTACATTTTATGTAACTTGACTCAAAAAATGCACTGATGAATAACTTACATTTTTCCTGCTTTCCTCTGTGAGTCATATTTAACAAACATTTTTACTAATATTTTAAGCAAAAGTTGTTACATGCATCAGCCTTTTAAATCAATAATTGAAACTGACTGATTTATAAAAAAAGTAATATTATTATTAAAAAGTGCTTTTTTAGATTTTTTCGCTCACCACCTTAAAAAAAATTTCAGTCAGATCCCGGTATTAGTATAAGACTGATAATCAACTGAATATGTGTTTGCGTATATGAATGAATGTGTGTGTGTGCGTGTGTTAGTGATCTACACACCATATCATATGATCTAGAGATACCGCACATTGTACATTTACTTTGAGAGATGAAAAAGTATATCTAGATGGGGGGTTTTGAAACTTTAATTTATTAAAAATTACGCTAACATTTGGAATTTTACTGCGATATTTTCCGAAAATATTATACCACAAAACTTTGACAAAAACTCCAACTGAATAATTAAATTAATTTTCTTAATAATTAATCAAATTAAAAAGTAATTAATCGTTCGTGTAGCCTAGAAATTTGATGATCAAGGAAATAGACAAAGCATCGAGTCAAAAGTTTCAAAACCCCTAATTTATATTACGAAGATCCTTTCGCAGCTTTAACGTATCGATATATAAAATCAAGAATATTAATATTAGATCATGAATTCCATAATATAGTACTTATTCCAAATTCATTTATCAATAAACTTCTTGTTTAGGTACTGACAAATTACATAATTCTAATGAGAAAGTGCATAATAACCATTACATCTAAAGGGTGTTTATATTAACGTCTAAACTACATTTGAAAACAATTAAAGTTTAATATAGTTTGCCGTCTCTTAGAACCACAAAACATACTCTACATTTTTCTTCATTGATGTCATTTTGTTGATAATTTATTTTTAATATATCATTTACTTTTGCTTATTCTTCTCACAATTTATTCGTTAATATAAAAACTCTAAAAAGCAAAAACTTTAAGACATACAAATATAAAAATTTAACAACGTTTTGATATTGTCATTTTATAATTAATAAAAAGGCATTGCTGTCGACGTGTGATGTCTAATTTAAAAATTTTCAGAAAATACATCTTCATCAAAAAGGCTTAGTAATTAATACAATATTTTGCAAATGAACTTATTTCTTTACATTTTTTACGGCTGTCTATAAAATATATAATTTAAGGTTTTTTAAAAAAAATTCTGAAATCAAATGTCCTGAAAATGAATTAAATAGAAAAGGAAATTAATAGCATGTGCAACATTAATAACATATACTTTTGTTCACATTGTTTTTAAATAAAATCTAAAAGTTATAGTTAAATAAAGTATTTCATAAATGTTTTTCAAACAAATACATTCTTCTTGATAACTTTTATTCATTAATTAAAAATTATTTACTTTACATTTTTCTTATTTGCATTTATTCATGCAATTGTGAAAATAGATCGTGAGTGTAATTAATTGAAAGCCAACCCAAATAGAGTGAAGAGAATAAGATCGAGTAAAAGTAGTAACAACAGAATATAGAAATATATTTTAATTATGTAGCTCATTTTTTTCCTCCGACACACATGTTATTGCATTTTCACTCGATAGGCATTATCGGCATTCCCCTGAAGCCAACATCATTGTTTACTCTAACATTGTTATCATCATTATTTTCTTCTTTTATTAAATGCTTACTAATCCCAATAACCTCATATCACATTTTAACAGATTAATGAATAGTTTCCTTTTTTCTCATAGATGGGCAAACAGACTTCCTGGTTCTTTACCTTCAAGCCACCTGTGAATCTGTCATACATCATCATCTCGAACAAACTCTTTGGCTCCAAGGACGCGATACTGCAAATGGTCTTGGGTCACTCCCGTCTCGGGCTTCAAACTTTCTCTTTCCAAGTCGAGGAGGACAGTGATATTAAAAAATAACTGACCACAAGGGAATGGTGATCTCATGAGCCGTCCCTGACACATCGCATTCTTCAAACGAGACACGGACGTGAGGGAAATAAGCCGGAGAGACTAACGTTTTTTCGTTCCAGAACTAACAGATTTTTCTTCCAAACATGTTGTCGAGGTTTCAATATCTCTAACTATTTCCTTAAAATTGATCTTGTGTCCAGTATAAGTTTGTTGGCATGACTGAATATAAATTTCATTGGCATATCAATGCTAAATCACTTGGTCAGCCTTGACATAAATTTCTCTCATATTTTGCATTGTCTTCGATCTTCAGTCCAACACTACTTAAAGTGACAGTAGAAAGGATGAGAGAAATGCTCTGCAAATATTAATCCAAAAGATGTTTAAAATCATTTTATTATTATTCATCTACGTTTCAAACTTTAGTCATGCATTACTGTTTGTTCTTAAAAAAATATTCTCACCTTCATGTTTACTTTATACTTAAGATGCCATTTTTTTAAATCCAATTTATGGAGCTTAGAATCATTTTAAATATTGATGCGGAAGGAATATTAGTAATTGAAAATAACTATACTTGAAATAAAATATTTAAAACTTGAAATAAAATCATATATTTTGCCGTTTCATAACTTTTAAATTATTACCTTTATGCAACTTTTTTGGTATATCCCCAATGAATCTAAAGAATCTTATTGTGAATTTAAGACTGCTAACGTCAGAAGTTGTTCAAGTGCAGCTATAGTTAGCAAAATAAATAAATTTTATGTATAAAAAATTGCAAATCATGATTCCTTGTTTATTTCCTTACTTCAAAAACTTTTTACCAATTTTTTTACGTTACAATGTTTACTTTTGTAAAAAAAAATACACACAGTTTAATAATTATATATATTACTAATTATTAACCATGTTTTAGTGGTGTATTTGCGTTTAGTCATGACTAATATTTCTGGACTATTAAGTGCTCGAAATTAGATCAATTAAAAATAATTATCTAAGCTAACAGCTGAATTGAAACATGCTTGAAAGGTTTCTATCTGTTTCATAGCATTCATTTGGTTATTACCGTAATTGTAGCTCATATTATTTCGATTAAAATGTTATTGTACGCAGATACTCGGTTTAAATACTATTGTACACATATCCGATGTAGTAATGAGTCATAATGAATAAATAAATAGAGGCATGTGCATTTTCCCGAATTTCACTATGCTAGAATAAAACATTAACCTCAATAATATTATTGATAACATGTTGTGAAGTTATAAATGTACTTAAATTTGAATTACACCGACTATTTAATTGAAAATGAACTTGAGATTGGAAATTGCTCAGTTTCATTATCTGCCATGAACACACTCAGTGCCAATGATATCTCAAGAAAGTGTGAAATTTTCAGTAAAGTGTTTGCAGGAATGTGATCGACAACAGATAAAAAGTGGAAATCCAAGAATGCGATACAAAACAATATAAAAGTATAAAAAAACTTTTGACTTGACTTTTTGACCAATTAACTTTTATGTGCATTTCAAAATATTTATAAAAATAAGACTGCATATGATTTTCCCAAAGGCACTCTAAACAGTGTATTGTCAGAACAAATTTAAATAAGTACCTATGTATAAGATAATATATATGATAAATCTGTTACATTATTGTAAATATAGCGTACTAACTTATAATATCAAACATTTCTTTAATAATTAAAGAGCCTTCATGTCATATCTAGAGTTCATTACTAACTTTGTGTAAAAAAGGCTTTTCATCATCCTGACTCAATTCACGGACCAACGTTTATTTTAGAAGATAGATAAATTGGTAAGGAAAAGCAGCTTCAATTGATTCCACGTTGAAAAAAATGAATTGAAAAATAAAAAATAAAAAATTGCATATCCGTGAAAGAATCACATTTCTGGTCTTTATTTATATGTTTGCCTGATTTACACAGATCCTTATACGGCAGCCTTCTTCATCTGCTTGTGTATAAGTGACCACCCTTCATCCACCGAAAGAAGCAGTATTAGCCATAATTAAAGAATAACTTCCAAAAGATAAATTTTAAAACAATAGGACGTAAAATCCCATGTCTTGCTCAAGATTTGAATGCAGAACCACTGGCGTGATAATGCTAATTACCATTCCAATGGGCAGACGCAAGGTAAATTTAAACATATTAATTTAGTATGATAATGTTTATCATTTAGCATACGATATGCATCAACTCCCTCTGTTATTCTGAAGGATTTGCATTTGGCTGAACACCGACTGGAAAAGGGCAATTAGAAATGGTTCGAGATGAAGCAATAATTCCGCAAATGCCCTTCAAACCCGATTAAGAATAATACTCTATGCTGTGTCACACGCGTGCTATCTTTAAGATATGATATCATTACGCGCTAATTATTCATTCGCTTTCTCACAACGAGACATCTTCAATGTTCTATTTTTTTCCTTTATTATAATGCCATGACTTTCAGCTGAATGTCTTCCAGCGAAATTGCACTCCTTTTAAAAGATAATTGGAACAATAAATTGTTCATTTGCACCTGTTTGTGACTCATGCAAAATCAAATGGAGATTTATTTTGATTGATTATTCTCACAAGAAATAGAACCCCATTTATTATTCTCTTCTACTGTAGACATATTGCACTTTTGATAACCTTTGTTCAAAAAAATGAAAATAATTATGAATACTTAATTTGGAAAAGAGAAAATACAATATACGTTGATCAGTATCAATTAGTGTAAATGACCCGCAATATATCAAGCAGAAGCCCGGTTAGAGATATTTTCAGATTACATATATATTAAAACATACGAATCGAATTTGTAAGGTTTTTTGAGTACTAGAAGTTCTAAACTATGAAAATGCAATGAATTCTAGAATATTGTATTGATTACATGACTTCTTCAATGCAAAACTCTTAAAAGAAAAAAGTAGAAAATAATCATTTTTGATAAAAATGCACTATTAATTTCAAATGGTTCTGAATCTCTTTTGTAAGTGTTTCAATGACTACTAGATTTTTTTTCTTGATGCATACAGCATCACAAATTCCTATTTTGGTATTACATACAGCTTCAATTTAAAGGTTATGACTCATTTTTCTTATTACACATATTCGTTGAAAAGGGTTAACGAATTCCTGATCACCGCGAGTGGATGTTCAGTTTATTAATAAAAAACACATATTTGTTGTAAATTCCTATTGTATTTTTCTACCTGCCTTTGTCAAATTTGCCTCATTATTTGCATGACTTATTTTAACAACCGTATATTCGTGTATTGATTATCAGTCAATATGCTCTGTGGATCTAAATGATAAACGGAAAACTAAATCAATTTTGGAAATATATGCATTGTTATTAATGGTGAATAACCTCAATCACTTATAAAAAGCCTCAAACATCTATAAAGGCTTTCAAAATGTTTACCATAAGAAGCATGGATGATATTTCAATAAAATGAGTTACGCATGTCTATATTCTTTAACAAGACGCCTTATGTTTGTGGCGCATTCTTGCGTAACAATGAAATACTTAAACCACAAACGTCATTCGCTTTCGGTTTCCATTTCATTTCAAGTAGGCATTCTAATGACTTTTAAAAGTTTCCTACTCCTTCCTTAATGATTTAAAGCAAAGACATTTAGATGGAACCTGTAACTAAGTTCTAAGAACAGAGGTAATCATTTATTTGCATATTTGAGTGTCTTTAAAAGCTGGCTGCCTTTTGAATGTCAAGGACACCAACGTAAGATTAGTGAATGACTCTAATGAGAAGACTTTCTGCCTCTAGGCGATGCCTAGGTAACCTTTTCTTTTGTAAACAGTTCTGTGGTCTATAAATTGTTAAAGAAATTTCAGTGTGGGTGTCATGGCACGATTTAAGAACAAAAAATCTGACTAAGGCGAGACGAAATGCAGCAAGAATTTTTCTCATTGTTTTTAAAAGCTCACTTTGTGTCTAAAGTCTGTTAGAAGGGTAGCAACGCCTTCTTAAAATATTGCAGGTGACCATCAGCATCATTAACAGAGGATGAAGAAAGATGGAAAAAATTGGTATTACCATATAAAAAATACGTTTTGCTATTTGCACAGTTTACAAAATCACATTATTTGAGGCCGATGCTTCTTTTTTCAAAGTTGAAAGTGATTCATCATGAAGAATGAAGAAGAAAAAAAATGATTAACTGTCTTATCAGAAAAAAAAGTTTTTTTTCTCTCTTTTCAATATTTAGTCAAAAACTAAAAACTAAATCGAATAATCCCTTGGAATTAAATTTTCCAAAATTATATCTTGAAAAGTTAAATGAAGTTAAAAAAATAAAGAAATAATTTTAGTGAAATAAAAAGATGAAAAATTAAAGGGAGTTTAATAACCATACAGTTTAAGTAGTTGATAGCTGTGGGATAGAATAAAGAAATATAATTTCTTGTATTTGAAAGTGTTTTGCAGGGAGCAAATCACTTAAAAGATAATTGTTTAATACATCTCAGCGCATGCTGTCTAACTACTATTTGATATTACGTCTTTTTTTTTTTCCTTCTGCAAAATTTCCAAGAGAATACCAAATTAAATTAATAAAAGGGACTTAGTGGGTAGTACATAAACAAGCATAAAAACAATTTGAAATACACTTCATAGCATCATATGAATTTTCGGTTACATCAAAATTAGAATCAGAAACAGTTTAGAATTCAAAATTATACTAAGTTTATTATTTAAAAATCTTATTTTAAGAAAATATCCCGTCTATGAGTACCATTAAAGTAATAAATTCAGTTAGTATGAATAATTATCCATCATTATTCATATTAAAAATGGTAATCATTCATAATGACCGATTTAAAAGTTTGGTTAATCTGAATTACCGGTTATTATTAATGACTAGTCGCTTTTGAGGACCAACTGGATGGTATGGAATATTAATTGTTTTTAATTTCAATTAAATCTCTTATGCAACACTGAATATCTATGTCTCCCTTGAAAAAGAATTTTTAACCGTCGAATTGTCAATCATTAAAACAGTGTTATTTTAAAAGTTTATCACCTATTCTATTTATTAGTAATGAAATTTCTTAATGGAAATATGTCCCATGATATTATAGAGCAGTTTGAAACCGTCTTGGTAAGTTATTTCAAATAACCCATTATTTTTTAAGTTAAAGTAATATTCTTTCATATTTATCTCGTGAACTGTGAAGATAACAAACGAAATCCTTAGCTTTCAAAAGTGGTATAAAATCACCCAAGTAAACGCGTGAGGAAGCAGTAAACATGTTTATATTCCAGGTAAAAAATGAAACCTTTATTTAAAAATTATGCATTTTTTTAAAAATGAATGCCAAAATTTAGGAAAAATATACACATTTGGACATTTACTACAACTTTTTAAATTTTAAAATAGTGTGATGATCAGTTTTACATTCTAATAAATTCGAAGAGTTATAGGGAGGATATGAAAAAATCTTACTGTTTTTTTATTAATTAAAATTTTTAATAGGTTTTTTTTTAAAAAAATCTTTAGATATGCACACTTTTATACACCAAAGTATACTTATACCAGATTTAGTATCTCTAGAGCAAATGGTCTCTTTTTTTAAAGCAACAATTCACAGACATTCTTCTTTATTAGTTAGAGAAAATCGATCAGTTGCATTGGCTACTTATACTCTCCTTTTAAAATTAAATAATCAATCCATTGAACAATAAAAAAAATGGTATGCACGTCTAGGAAACCAAGAAAATATATAATAGCGATTTTAAAAGTAACTCAAATATTGGCAACATATAATACTGATGTAATTGTGTTCATACAAAGTTGCAGAAAGAAAATAATAATAAATTGTCGTTTGCAAGATATCGTTGCAGTTACAATCTGCTCGTTATGTAATCTGCTCTTATCGTTGCAATCTGCTCAAAATGTACTCCCTTTATAGCACAGAAATGGTGCATATAGAAGATTTTTTAAATTTTCCACTGCATCACTATAAATGAATCATATGTCTCTGACATCAATTCTTTAAGTTCATTCAGTATTGAAAGACTGTTTGCAAAAACAGTGTCTTTCAATCTAGCCTTCAAAAGGTAGCTCTACATTGAAGCTTACTTCATTGTATCTTCGGAAAAACAAACAAAATATTTTTAGACATCTAACTGACAGTTTAATCAGAATGTGATTCATTTAGAGTTTAATCAATTAAATTTTGCTTATTTGTGATTCTGGAAGGCAGAAAAATTCACACGGATTAAGCTTCATCTAACGCAGTTATATAACATTTTTCACAAATTCTATTTTTTTCTCAGTGATATAAACTGAAGCTCGTTCAGTGACTAAATTAAAATATTCGAATTAAATGTGAGAATACTATCCAATTATCGGTTATTTATTTTAGTTTTATATTACGTTAGGGTTTAAGGCTTACTAAAAGCATTTTAATAAATTATTAGTTTTCTAAATATAATAACGCCTTTTACCATTTTACTAATATCTTACTTTTGAAAAGATAAGCATGGCTTTCCCCTCTCAGCAGGTTGAAACAAGGATTAAGATCAGAGCGGATATGGAAATTAATTAATACCTGTTCACTTAAATATCAGGCTACTCTATTTTAAGATTCTATTCTCGATTATTTCTCAAAAAAAAGCAACAATTATTAGCCATAAATTTTACCATCTCACTCTCTCATCTTTAAAAAAAACCAGAAATAATTATGTCTTATCTATTTTTTATCTATCTTTTCTCATTTGTGCAGCGGGACTGTTCGAAGATCTTTTTCATAGCATCCGTTTAAGATTTCAGTTTTCAATGCTCCCTTCTGGACATTTCTAAACAAATTCGAAACTTCATATTTTTATATTTCGTAGAATTATCATATTATTTATTTCATTATTCTATCAATCTCCATTTCTAGTTATTTGATTTTGAAATGAGAATTTTCGGTAGGAAAATATTTTTATTCAAAATAATTTCAATAATTCAAGACGCATTTCGCATGAACTAGTCATTATTCAGATTAAAGTGGAAATTATTTTTTTATCTAGTATATGTACTAAGGTTACTTAGCTCTCTTAGAAAAAGAACACAGCAAGAATGGGAGTTGCTCCAAGTATTTTAGATAATATGTTTTATTGAGATTTTTTGTCAATTCCATTGCCTCTCTAGACTAGACGGTGTAGGCGTCTGAAGGCGGATTATATTTAGTGATAATATGAAATGTATAGTTGCGTTATAAATTTAATAAATAACTGAAACAATTTCTGTCATATTTGAGATACGTCCATTGAAGTACGGTGTCCCTAAATTTGCGTTTTTATGCAAATGATGGAGTTATTATCACATGTAATTTTTTTCTATTTAAAAACTCACATCGAAAAACATTATGGATTGAAAAAAGTATTCCAGACAATTGTGGAAATTAATCTAACAAGTAAAAGCTATAATATATTTATTATGCATATTTTTTTACAGATATAAGATAGACTTTTTATAAACGTCATTTGTAATAACTTATTCCAAAAAGATCAGATATTACAGTTTCTAGACTGAGACATCGTAGCATGCTAATATTTTAGGTTTGATTCATCTGAATTAATTGCATTATCCACTGATTGATGTTTATATGATACATTTGACACAAAAAATATCAACCGAAAAACTTTCTAAAACACTGTCTAATAGTAATTTGAAAAATATTATATTTATTTTCTGTAACTTCCTTGACAGCTGATACGATTCCACATTATTCATAATATAGTTATATTGTTGATAAAAAAAAGCATACTTTTTTTATACTGGTGATTAAAAAAAGCATTATTTAAAAAAAAGTTTTAAAATTAATTCTGAAAATTTACTAATACAAAAGAAACAAATTTGGTAATATCGGAAAGATTTTTATTATTTTATTTCAAAGGGGTATAGGAATGGTTTTTGTGTAATAATATGCTCCGAATTTATTGAAGGCAAGAATTAAAAAATTCTAAATATGTTTTATTTCGTTTAAAAATTTGACTAATCCTTAATGGTCCATTTACCTAATTTACGATTGATCCATTAAATTTAAATCTTAAAAAAATCTATTTTTACCAATGCACAAATTTTATCATCCAATTTATGGCATTTACTATTCAGTAAATAGCTATATGCCGAATTGAGGGGCTCTAAGTTCAATAACCTGCTCTGTAGCTCTAGCTTATTCGTCATGAATGTAACATCCCTCTGTGACAATTCAGGATTAATATGGCCATTTATAAACACCATTATGTTAAAAAGTTTTATTACTAATCATCAGCATCTCTTTTTGGTGTTTTTGTATAATAAATAACTGGAATAGTACAAAGAAAAACTGAATTAAAATTTGATTTATTGAGTTATAAATTATTTATTAGTGAAAACTGAGAATTTGCTTATGCGTCAGAGCATCTTATGGCATTTCAAATTTCCTTTTTCTTAAAACTTAAATTAAATGAAGAATTTCATTAAGTATAATTGTTTTAGATTTCCAATTAAAAGCGTTTGGATGTTTTCTCAATATATATTTCAGTTTAACATATAAATAGAAATATACTCGATATATAAAAAGATCTAGTCGAATAGGCAAAAACTACGCAATGTTCCCATTCATTTGATTATGTGATGGAAAGAAAATTGCGGATGCTTGCATTTATAAAGTGGTGTGGTACTATTAAAACAATTATAAGACTAAATGTTTTAATTAAATTTATTAGTATTTTAAGTTATGTCTCCCTCCTGTTACATTATCTCTAACTGTCCGAAAAATTATTAATTAAATCAATGTGTGCTACTTGATTCCTGTAGATAAAAATTAATGTCATTTAATAAATTAATAAATACCAGATAAATCATATATTAAGCAGTTTTTAATAAGAGCTTGCAAATCAATATTAATGAAAATAACATTATATTAAGATCCAACATAAAACGTTTTATGAGAACGCAAAGGTCAGAAGTTATTTTTATGGCATTTCGGGGGGGGGGGGATAATACTGATTCCTATTACTATAAAGGCCCACAGTCTATTAATCTCTAAGGTACACTTTTGAAGCGATCAAAATTCCATCCATTAGTATGAAGTTCCACAATTAACGCATTATTAAACGCCTACCGTATTTGAGGCCTCATGTCTCAAGGCTGTAGACGTGGGATTAGCTTGAGAATCGCCAATTTCATCTTCAAAAAAATTCACGATAATGCAAGATAAAGGACCTTCGGTCTTTGCTTTGGATGTCGCACATTTGTATATTTATTTGTTTCATTGATGCAGGTATTTTTTTTAATCTCTTGTTGTTGAAAGGGCGTAACGAAGGATTGAGAAGTAGTGGGAAAATCCCACTTCCAGAGAGTCAAGAACCTAAAGTTGTCTGCTGGAAAGCCAAAAGAGACGAGTAACTGACCTTGTGTGGGCTGATACATCGGCTCCAAGTTGGGTCTTCACTCTCATGAATATATAATTAAATATTCAAATTAGAACTTTCTTTTCAGATATCTTGAGTTGAAGCAATCTTATCTGAAAATGTCAGCATTAAGAGTGGTAACCATAACAATTTCTAATGGAATGTCGTTTCGTAAGATGAATTTTATTTCTATAATCCATGGACAAAGTTAAGAACTTTTATAAGATCTGTTGTCGAATGTTAAAAATATCGTGTATTAAATATAAATTGTTTTTAGTTATTTTTAACTCTAAAAGAATATGGAAAAGAATGAATTTTTCCTTTAAAACTGAGACCATTTTGTTTCCTATTTCTTAACTTATGGAACTTGAAGTAAGATGATTTTTGCCTTTTAATAGTTCTAGAAGTAAGTCTTATATGAAAAAATAAAAATGCAAAGATATTTCTAAAAATTTAAAAAGCAAAATATTTTAAATTCTACAAATGAAGTAAAATATTTATAAAAGGAATAGAATCTCTGTGCTCAAGTGTTTCTCGTCAAAGGCGCATTACCTGTTCAATTTTCAATTTCATCACCCATTGTATTTGAAGGAAAACTCACATTTTCTAAAGATATCGATTGTAATGTTTGTCTTAAGGTAATTCCCTTAAAATTAATTCTAAAGTAAAAAAATTATTCACACCTTATAATTACATGCAGTAAAAAGTTTATAATAGTATGAATGTTATATACCATCAAAAACTATATATAACAATGATTTATAATAGTATTGTTATTATGAAAATTATTTTCTTTTGCTATAAAAATAAGCAAAAATAATAATAATTGATAAAGATAAATAAAAATGATCTTTCGTTTTGAGTTATAAAACAGATATATTGCTTGATAATTTATGTTGTTTTATTTGCTTTATAAACATGACTTAAATTTGTACCTCAGTAGAATACGCCTATTGAATGAAGATTTTTTTTATGCAATAAGGAAGAAAAATTAACCATTTTTCTTATAATTATTGGCTGACATATGTCCAACATTGGCATATATTCAATTATGATTTTAAAAAAGCAATTTATCTACAAGTTTGGAGTTGGCAATTTTGCAATAGCATAAGAAAGCCCTGCAGAGTGCCAACTTTGATTCGATAAGTTTAAATATTTATGACACAAAAACCAATATTTCGATACGAAAATGAACTCTCATAAACAATAATGAATGTTTCGTTGATTTTGATAAAAAAAATTTAAAACGCAAAGATTATATTTTATTCATTCAAAGAGTGTGCATGTATATAATTAATAAAAATTCCGTATTAAAATGTCAGTAAAAAGGATCAACACCATTAACTGAACTTGGAAAATACCAGAAAGAGTTTGACTCTAAACTTAAAATTAATTCTTTCTCTTTTATTTTCTTGTTCATATTTCTAAAGTAAGAAAAAAACTGCTTCACCTTGAAAATTCGCTTGACAGTAGTTTCAAAAATGCTCTCCAGTTTGAAATTTTAATTAATTTTAGATCCAATTTCTGTGAATTGATGTTTCCTGGTTATCTACACAGAAATGCCATCTAAACCACAATTATTCATAATAGGCCACAAGAAGTCATTGATATTTCATTACTAGATACGCTTGGAATGTAGAACTTATAAGGAGTATTTCTGCGACAGATCGTGATTCATTAATTTTAATTTTAAAGCAATCGTTGTTTCTTGAATCACGTGCTTGAATTATGAAATATTATTAAAGTAATTACATGGCTGTTTTTAAATAATGAATTTACATTAAGCGTTGATGAAAATTGGATTCTCTGATGTTTGAGTTTTTGAATGGGCTACGTGAATGTTTCTGAGGATGTTTAATATATTAGGGTTACTTTAAATGTCAGATATGGAATAACATTATCATTGAAAAAACTTGTTTTCAACATATTTCACTCTCCAGATTCTGAATCAAATAATGTTTCACTTTTTTTTTTTTTTTGAAATTTCATTTATTATTACCTGTTAATAAACTGCTAATAGTAGTCTGATTTGTCTTTAACTTTGAATAAATTGAATTTATTGTCAAATACAATTAACGGAATAAAGAGATTCAATATCTAAAACCTACTGAATAATTTTTCTTACTAACTTTTATATTTGCTGAAGATTTAGAAGTATTGGGGAAAAAAGAATAAAGGTAATAGTACAAAAATAAAGGTAAAGGTTCAAAATGTACCTTTTCTTTGCAGATTTATGTTTGATACAGTAAATCTCTTAATTAAAAAGTAAAAGCTCTTTATTCGTGGGGTATATGTTCCATAAATATGCCGCGAATACAGAAACCGTGAATACGGAATGGTCATTTATATGGGATTACAGGGGATACGTTCCTAGGTAACAAAATAAAAAACAAATACATAAAAATCAATTTAATTGAAGTTTTTGAACATTTTGATTAATTATCTTAAGCCTTAGGCAATGGTTTGAAAAATTTTGTGATTTTCACTTGCTTGGCAGTTTTTAAAAGTTCCTTCACTTCAGACTGATACGCAGCAGTCGCATGAGCAATTTGCCTCTTAAAAATTAGACTTTGTTACTTAGATGGATCAATGTTCATAAGGAAATCGCAAAGCTCATTTGTCATTTTTAAACCTTCACTAAGGTTTTTCAAGTTAAATGTCGCGTTTCCAGTGCTTGTTGAAGCCTCTTCTTCAATGGGCTGTGAATTTAACATTTCCTCCAAGTCGGTTTCAGTCAGATCTTCATCTTGCGATTCAAGCAATTCCTGAATTGCATTTTGCATCCCTATTTGATTCTATCTGTTCGAACCCATCCCGTCCTATTCCATTCACGATTTCGGTTATGTTTGCAGTTTGCATTTAACAACATACTTTAGACATAATTGTAATAAGATCTATTTTACTTTTTTTTATTAGTCCATTTGACGGCATTTACAAAGGATATTGGGTTGGATACCTATTGGAATCTTTTTATGATGATGTATGTACTTATTAAATCCGCGAATAAAGAAATTTTTAGCCGCGAATATAGGAATTGGGTATCATTTTTTTAATCCGCGATTAGTGAAAACGCGAATGAAGGAAGCGCGAATAAGGAGCTTTTACTGTATTTTAAATTTGTGACAATTTTATTCTGCCTGTGATTTTATTTTTGTTTCATAGATTTACTGAAATGCCCAAAGTACCTCCGTTTTAGTTAGAGGTCCTAGACTGATATTTGAATTTCTAGTCATCTTACGACCAATTTAAAACACAACTTTGAATAAATGGAATTTTTTTAAATAATCGCTGCAAGTTTACCTGCCTGTCTATCTTGGAAAATGGTACATCAAACAAGCACGAAAAATTATTTAAATGAAATTCGGTTTGCTATCTATTTGTGATAAGTCTGAAAACTTTAACCTCTCCCCCTCTCCCAGAGAAGTCTGTTTACTTATCTCTATGTCTATCCATGAAATGTAGACATGATATTTAAAAACACAAAGAATAATAAGTAAAATTTGGTAGATTACTTTGATGCCACAGCAGTAGACCTAAAGAAGGAAGTGTGCCCAAATACGTAAAAACGTTGTTTATCGATTGCCTTTTAATAGATACATCAAGAGATTACTCAAAAATACAGTTACCTCGGTAAATGAATTTCAGTGAAGGATTTTTTAAAAAAATTATATAATTTGAACTAATTGTGGAATAATCAAATAAAAAATAAAATGCGTCTTTATCTGTTCATATTTATGTAAAATATATCTACATCCTCAAAATACCAAGCAAGATAAATGAATCGAATTGTGATCTTGGTACAAAAACTCATAATAGATCAATGCCCTATAATAAACCTAGAGGTCAAAGGGGAAAGATCGGTACTGCATATTCGATTTATGTTTCTAAGAAACTCGAAACAATATTCGCTTTATTGAAAAAAAATCCCATCCTCATCCTTAATGTTTTTAGTGATTTTTTTATATTGTTCATTAAAAGGAGATAGCAACAGCTGACAAAAAAACAGTATAATAAAATCGGACAGATCATAATCATTAACAACAATAACTTAAACAATATATTGTAACCATGTACATTACGATATAAACTAATCTTAACATTTGCGATCAGTAATCAGCTTACATTAATTAGGATTACAAGTACCCGATTTTATGGAACATTTCTTTGAAAACGCTTATTTATTATTTATAAACTGAAAGCAGTTTACTTCATAAATCGATATACAGGGTGGCCCAGAAGTCACTTTACATTTTGAAAATTAAATAACTTTTTTTCTATTAATATATTTCTTTTTATCTTTTCAGAATTAAAAAATATAATCCCTGGAAATTTTTGGCATGGATAAGTTTACAACAGAACAACGAGTAAAGATAAGTGAATTTTACTTTGAAAATGGACGGTCAATTGTTGCAACAAAGTCAATACAGTCATTTAAAAAAAAGTTATTTAATTTTCAAAATGTTCAAAATTTTCAAAACTTACAGAGCCATGCTGTTGAAAACGCGTCACTAAGTTCCTTATTCCAGGCCTACTAGGGGTATGTCGAACATTAAAATGGCGCATATACGATCTTTGCGTTGCAACAATTGACCGTCCATTTTCAAAGTAAAATTCAATTATCTTCACTCGTTGTTCTGTTGTAAACTTATCCATGCCAAAAATTTCCAGGGATTATATTTTTTAATTCTGAAAAGAGAAAAAGAAATATATTAATAGAAAAAAAGTTATTTAATTTTCAAAATGTAAAGTGACTTCTGGGCCACCCTGTACTATTCGACAAATGCAAAGTTGTTTTCGAAATATTAATGTAAAATATAGATTTCCGAAGACGCACAGTTTAACATAATTGAAGTAACTCAAGAATAAATAACAGAATATATTATTCACAAAGAACAAATAATAAAGGAATCTATTTACTTTTTGCATCCTATTAAATGGTAAACAAGCTTTCAAAACAACCAAAAGGAAACTGATAAAATCGCGAAAGTGTATTGAATGCGTGATTTATCTACTTCTTTTATGAAAGGAACTCGATATATTAATTTTGGATGAAGTTGCTTTGGGTCAAATTCCTTGCTGAACAAATAATTAATAATGACATAGAACTTATAATTTGAGAAATTTCTTGCGTATCTGCATACAAATGTTTAGAGTAAATGTAATAGCCAGTTTATTTTAACTTTCATTATATTTTTAATCATAGGATTTAAAAGAGATAAGAAGAATTGAGTTCAACTCAATTATCAGTATTTTGAACAAATTACTTAATTTGGTTTTTATGGAGATATTGAAGGTGTGTCTGGGATAGGTAGAATTTTTGTTGGAAAATTCAATTGTGTTATCTTTTGATTCATAAAAAGCTTCACAAAATGCTTTATAAAAACAAAAAATTCAATTAATTTTGAAAAAGTTCTCTAACATGCAGAAAATATTTTAAAAGTTTGTTTTAATGTGTTAAAATCAGAAGGAGATCGATCAAGCAAGCAACATAAAATCCTTTGCAACTTTAATTGCTCAATTCTGCTACTATTCTTAATCAAAAAGAGGTTGAATAAGATCCAATCTAAAAATCATAAAACTTTTGTTGATGATTGATTAATGAAAGCGCTCTTCTCATAATTTTCTTCTACACTAAAACACTGCATTTTATTTTATTTTGTAAGCAGTGATTATAACTATGGAAGCACTTTGGACCTTTTCTCTTTAACCAAATTGTTTCAAAATTTATTAAAGATCTTCAATTTCAGCCTCAACAACAAACACATATTTTCCCATACCTAAATTTTGGAGTCATGGTTTTCAATTGCAATTACTTTAGCTTCATATATATTATATATAACAACCCAATTTGTTTAAAAGTGGCATGGGCATTATTTTCGATCAGGCTCATAACTTTAAGTCACGGTAAGATGATGAGAAGTTCACCTGAACTGGCCACTTCTTCCCCAGGCATACTGTAGCAACAGAACAGAATTTAACTCCGATGTATTTAGCATACACCAAACCCACTTACTTCTTTCTGGAGGAGGGATCGAGTCTCAGATTTTCCTAATCCTCTGGTCTTGATGTAGAAACCTTATTGCAAAAGTATCGCGATCTTATATAAGTGGACATGAGCTCACATTCTACCATAAAAATTTCTATCGATGATACTAGGGTGTGACAGATAGTCTTTATGCTTTTTATGCCGAAGTTTGATGTACATATAATTCTAGAAATAAAATGAAATATCAAATTTCATGCCTCTAACTCATTACATTTTTTTAGTGACGACATTGACCTGCCTAGGAATCAATAGAAATCAGGCTTCCTGCAGATCGATTTTGTTCAAAATCGGATATAAATCTGTATTGAAAGTCTAAAGACGACGTATCAATTTTCACCTTTTCTTAATCTATTTTTTAAAATTCAATATGCCCCCTTCCCTGGTCCTCTCCGCAGCCGAACAATTAAGCAGACATAATTCCAAAAATATAATTTCAAATTCAATGTAAAGATTCTCCAAAATTTTGAGGATTATTGGTAAATTTTGTTGGCAATTGTTATATTTTCTTCTTGGAAGCAAAATGCATTAAAATTAAATCTCAACAAGAGAATATTTGTAATATTGGAAAAGGCATGGTTCCTTTGGCAATAAATGAGATAACAGAAACTGGAAGGTGTAAATCTCTATTCTTTACTGAAAATTCTTCTTAAAATTTATTGTGAACTGAAAATTAATCAGTAAACTTAGATCTAATATTACAATTCTAGCTTTGATAATAGCACTGAAACAGAAGAAAATGTCCGTTTTGACGTAATAAAATAAATGGTTATTCCGAACGTATTAACGCAGTAAAAGCAAGGTGAAATTCTAACATTAATAAAATCGAAGCCCAAATAATACTTTAATTAATGATAAGCGTCTATAATGAGCTGTCAGAAAGTACCGGGAGATCCAAAAGTCAGGAAGAAACTTTAAAAATGAATAATTCAAAAACGAATAAAGAGAAAAAGAGGTTTTCACTAAACGGATAGAAAAGAAGCCGGGTTTCGGGTGGCAACGAAAAAATAGTTATGTTGGCAGCTAACAGATGGCTCTATAGTTTTTTATTTCACCAAAAGAGGATTCACAAATGAAAAAATGTTGACTATTTTCAAGTTAATTTAATTACAGCTCATAAGTTCGATGTGCTGTTCATCATTCAGAAGTACAGCTGTGAAACAAGTCACCACACCGTTCACAGCATTTAGTAGCAATTCTTGCGTCATGGCAGACACAGTTTGGAGGATGGCATCTTTCAGTTTTGCTAGTGATACTGATCGGTCTCGGTACACTTCCAACTTCAAGAATCTCCGCTGTCAAAAGTCACAGGATGCCAAATAAAGAAATCTTGGAGGTCATGCGTAATTAAAGTATCATCTGATAACCCGATTCTCCCCAAATGTTGTGCTTAGCAGGCGGTGCATCTTGCATAAAGGTTGTAGTTGTTTGTAGTGCCTTCACGCTTGCAGTTCAGAAATAATGCTGTTCTGTAACAGTGCTGCATATCACTGACCAGTGACAGAAACTGTTTTGAAACACGTAGTGTGACTTCCTCGAAAAAAAATGACCAATTATGAAACCAATAATGAACCCATACCAGACTGTTACTTTATGTTGTTGCAAGGGCTCCTCAACAAATGCATGAGGATTTTCTGTGGTCCACACTCGACAACTGGGGTTGTTAACAGCGTCAGAATGTGTGAAACTAGCTTCATCTATCCAAAGCACAGTATGAAGCCTGTCGTGCTGCTCTTCCATCTTATTGAATACCAAATTCGCAAAATCTTGACCAGAGTCGAAGTCAGGAGCTTTCAGTTCTTGGTTATGTTGCAACTTGTAGGGATACCAATTCTGATTATTCGCAGAGCTCTCCAGACCCTTCTATACGACACTCCTGTCTGCCCCGAAACTTCTCGAGCTGCACTGCCCATGTACAGAAAACACCGACATGGATGCACCATCTGCTCCACTGTCGTGGCAACAACAGCGGCTGCTGAGGGAAGTCCAATTCTTAAACGTGACGCCAAAGAACCTGTAGCTTCAAATTTTACCATTTTGTTCAATCAGTTCATCCGTGGCACTTTCCGAATTCTTATAATACAGCTTAACTAAGAGGGCTTTCCCAACTATAGACAGCATTTCGGTGCATATAAACTTCGACTACCATTACCTGCTGCAGTAGCTCCCTTTTATATCGTTTATAACTTTGTATAATCCTACATCAGAAATCAGACATCGTCATATGTTGGTTGCCAGCAGAACTGTTTTTGTTTCGTTTGCCACACAAAATCCGGCTTCTTTTCTATCCTTTTATCATGTTCGAATTATTCCTTTTTAAAGTTCGTCCTGGCTTTTGGATCTCCCGGTATTTGTAATTTCTAACACGCATTTCCAAATTCATCGATATATGTCCTTTTTTACATTCTCTGTCATTTTATACCTCTGAGAAACGCGCTATCACCTTTTTCCCCATCCACTTATTCATATTTTTATTTTTATTTCAGAAAACAAAATAAATAGAACGCTGTTTACTGATTTACATAAAAATAAACACACACTTACACTCAAAGAAAAAAAGTAGATGATACAATGACAGTTAGATTAGTATCATAGAAATAGATAAAAAAAAATAATTATAATGCTGTTTCTCACTAAGTATAAAAATTTCCCGATATCTAAATTAGAACTGATGTTTCGTATACTGAAATTAATGTTCAACAAATAGAAAATATTTTAATTGTAATAAAAATTATGAAACGTCTGTGCAAGAAAGTTTTTTTTTCAAAACATTTTGGAAATATTTACTGATTATAGAAAAACATTTTATGGTGTATTTTTAATTATTTTCCAGTTAAAATATCTGTTTTTTTTTTAACAGTACGAAGGAGGTTTCAAGGATGTCTTCAGGTAATAGTTGAATATTTTTTATATCTTGTGTAATGACGATAAGATTGGTAATTTGAATTAGCAGCATTCATTTTATTAAAAATAAACGTTATGCTTACAGTATCCAGATTTTATTTGTTTGTCGAAAACAAACCTCGCAATTCTGAAACTCTATTTTCGTATATTTAGGAGAAAACCAGGTTTCTGTATCTCTTACCTTGACTTCTCCAGTTAAAGTGAGAAGTGTTTATTTATTAGTTTGGTATTGCCCTAGTTTTCATTGAGAAAGAGTTAAACTCTTGCAAACTCGGTCCTTATTTGCAGATGCTGTTTAAATTATGCTCACGTAATAATAGCCACTTTATTTCCTTTGATATAATAAAGATGTAGCATGAAGGAACTGATATTATAACTTATGCTCAACAAAAACAATAGTAATCATGCTAAAACGTCTAATCAACTGAAAGTAATTATAGTCTGGAAAAAAAGAGGGAAACAGATATCTTAGATACTTTTTTCATGATATCATTTTAATGGTTAAATTAATACTCTTTCTAGCTTAAAATAATGAAACAATCCTCTTATGCTAAAGGTGATTGCTTACTACTATTATTTTATTTACAAATAAGAAGAATTTTTACTTTAGAATAAAAAGTAATCAATGATTAGAATGAACTTTAATTGATTTGAAATGTTTTATTCGAATAATAATTATTCTTAGTGATGCATTTCGTATACAATAATTCTTAAAAATAATCGCGATGAAAAAGTTACGATTAAATGAATTAAGATTATTGCAAAATCAAATAAAACCTTTTAAAATCAATATTTTCTGTCTAATTTTTTTAATCGTTTAATTACGATATATAAATTTTTTAGCATATAGTCAAATTGTGTATCTAAATTAATAGACCTAAATAGATTAGTTTAATAAACATGAATTTTCATATTATTTTTATTACACATATAATATTAGTAAATTTCATATTCTCCTTTCTGGTAAACAATATAACTTAATTCTGGTAAACAATATAATTTCAATATCTTCTTATTATATTAATAAAAGACCAAAATAAAATTCACCATTGAAAAATTAATAGATACTAATGTAGCCGTAAGCCATATATGATGAGATAACATACAAATCATTTAATAAAAGGAACTTGTGGTTTCTAATATTGCGAATTATTAAAATTGAAATATATTAACATAGAGGATATGATGCCTTGCATGAAATAATGTTATATTTTTAGAAAATCCATGACTGTATTACTGCTGAGTTGATATATGTATATATATGACAAAGGTGCAAGATACATATCAATGAAGTAAAAATTTTAAATACAGAAGGCAAAATAAAGATCTAGTAATAATCTGTATAAAGTTTTCAGAGCAAATATAAAAACTGGTATATATGCATGTAAAACAGCAAGCATACGGAAATCATATGCAAAAATGAAAAATTAAAATATAAAAATATATGAGCGTACATTGTATTAAGCTCGAATTTCATCTATAGAAATATGAATTTCTGAAAAACTCAACATTAGTAAATGTAAATTAAACTATGAGATAAGACTTGCTAATTATATGAATAATATTAAAAACAATGTAAATAATTAGACGATGACAAAGTAATAAAATAAATCCTTTGCGTATCAACTTTTTAATAACTTCAATTGAAGAAGTAAATATGAAAATCATTGGATTCAGCAAGGATTATCATACAGGATGCACCAGAGAAACTGACTTATTTGAAGGAAAAAAACTCCTGAAAGATGAGTTGGGAAGGTAGCGAGACGATAGATAGCGCTACTGGAGGGGGAAGTCCCCAAGTTTATTTTCCTCTCTAGTCAGTTGCCATCATGCTCTAGTTTAGAGAACAGCGGGTCTTCTCAGCCGAGAACTTTTCTAACAGTCGCTCACTTGTTGCTACCCAACGTGCCTTCCACGCTCGCTGTGAAATTCTTCCTAACAGACCCGTTCCTGGCCGTAATTCGATTCTGTCATGGATTAACTCATTTAAGGGTGTCTCTAAACCCAGAAATGGACATCAACAGACCACCAGAACTCCGGAGTATGTCGAAAAAGTGAGCAGTAAGTTCTGCATTCGGCTAGCAAACACGCAACTGCTCTGGAAATTTCCGACACCACTGATCGACGAATTCTCCATCAAGACCTTCTATTTCATGCCTGCAAATTCGCTGCTGTGCAAGAATTAACTGAACACGATTTTGTTGCCCGTCAAAATGCATGTGAAATGATGCTTGACAACCTGCCTGAAGACGCGGTCGTTTTATTCAGTGATGTGGCTCACTTTGAGATCCCTGGTTTAAGCCGATCGACCACAAACAATAGCTCACCTCAAGAACAAATTTCGGGACGCCATTGCCAACATATCGATTGGTATGCTGCAACGAATGGACACGAACTTCAAAAATAAACTTAATCAGTGTATGTGCAATGGGGGTCGCATTTAACCGTTGTCATTTTTAAAACAGTATGAAAAAAGAAGGGAATATTGTATTCTTAAATAAAAAAGAATTAAAACGATAACTGGAATACTTTTGTTTTTATTGATCTTTCAAATAAGTGATTTTCACCCTGTAGTAATAAAAGTATATAAAATCTTTATTAATACACTTTACATAATTAAGTTATAGAAAAATTAAAATTTCTTTCCAATATATTTCATTCAATTAAGTGACACTTTCTTATACAGTAAACTTATTATTTTATAAGTGTAATTTTTTTGAAATTCGGCCTTCATTATCACAGCTTATAACTAGAGCGCTTGCCGAAGCAAGGATTACTTGCTGATAATTTATTGTTTCTCATATAAAAAGTTTTTGTTTCAATAAAGCCTTAAAATAAGCATTTTTACATTTTTATACTAAAAAGTAATTAAAAATCTTTATCTTTATTTATAATTAAGATACGAGTGTTAAACGCTTTACAGGCTAAATCGTTTGATCTGGAGGTACCAGACTTGACATATTTGGAGTGGACACTTGAAACTTTTAATGATGGGACTGTTTTCGAAAATATTACAATGCAGAAATAATTCTTACTTCTTTTTAAATTTCAAAATATTATCTTTTCCCTTGCACCAATCTTTATATAACTTTTCAATTAGTAAATCAAGTTTGAAAAGATTATTTTAAATATAAAGAATGATAGTAAAAACACTTATGGAAGATCAACAAAGCTTTGATAAGTCATTATGTAAAGTTACAAATGTTATTTTTTTTAAATCCGAATTCTTCTCAATATTAAAGCAAAAAAATAATGAAACGTACAGATTACAGAAATTAATTTTCTTCATTAGTACAAATCATTATTGGCAAAACAGATTTCAGAATATAAGCAATTCATTTGTTTTATTCTGAGAAAAATCTGCAAAATATTTTTTATTTAAAAAAAATTAAAATGAAGAAAAAAGGAAAATTTTATATTAAAAATAAAATAAAAATAACAGAGAATAATCATTTTTTGAAAAAATTTTAAGAGCTATAAGAAAATGGAAATATATAACAAACTGAACAGAACGATGGAAGATACTAATATAATATTAATTATATATCAATCAAAATATGAAACCTAAAAAATATTTTGTCGAAGAAACTATTGTGAACAAGTTGCATAAAATGTTTAGTGCAAAATTTTAAAGAAAATAAATCTCGGTAAACCAGCTGATTATCAAATATGACTATTACGTAATACCATAAAAGGATTTTTTTCTCAACAATTTACTATTTACTAATAAGAGTTTCTCAAATGATAGAAATTAAAAACCGGTGCGAAATTTAAAAAAATATTATTAAAATTAGATATTAATAAAAACACATGCACATTGAAAAAAACTGATATTGCCAAATATACTAGATATTTAATTATTAATAACTAATGTTAAAGATCATGAAAAGATTACATTATATAAAATAAAAAATAATTAAATGAACTTTCACTTAATTATTTTCGATATGGCTAGAATTATACTTTTTTCATATACTTTCATGATAAATGAATAGCTCAGTATGAACTATTTTTAAAATGTTTGAATAAAGAAATGTGATTGGTAAATAAAAATACAATTCAAAAACTAAGTCGTACACGAAATTTACATTTTAACATTTTTTAATATGATAATTTATAAAACATTACATTACTTCTTTTTAGACATAAATTTTACATTACTTTACACACATAAAGATAAATACTTCGCATAAATATATGAAACAAAAATCTTGGGAGAGGTTCAGAGCTGACTTATGTATGACAAAAAAAATTTCATTTTTAAATATGAAGTCCAATTCATCAATTTTCTAAATTTTGTTACTATTTCTGAAATTCTAAATTAAAGATAACACTTGATTGCAAACAAAGCAAGAAAAATTTTTCAAATAATCGCATACATTTAAGCATATGAAGTCCAGTTTTAGTATTTATTGGCCATTATAAGCACTCTTTTGCTCATGAATAATATAAAAGAAGATATCCTCAAGACCTTTGAAATAATTTTCTATTTGTTATTCGGAAATGGAGTGAGATAAGATCTATGTCGAAATTCAGGTGGTAAAATGTTAGAAAGAATTTTCCGTTGAATACAGTAGAAACTGTTATATTGGTAATTTCAATTCCTTTTCTTTAATTTCCTCAAAATAATGTTATTTAAATTTTTCAATCAATCCATTAAAAGAAGAATAAAACTCTATGCCACAGATTGCTAAAGTACTTTCATGAAACATGAATGTCTAAAATGTAAACCATGGGGTAGTTAAATATAAAGCCCTATCTTGCAATAGGGAAAAATAATCTAATTGCATAAACAACAAAGAATTAAGGCACGCAACTTTTTCACCAAGCTTTATAAAGTTCCGAATTTTCAAAATTTAACAAATGATAAAACAAAAATTTCACATTTGTGTTTTATTAATAAGTTATGCATATTTACACAAGAGAAGAACCCGTCGATTCCGAAGTAAAAAATCCTATAAATTGTGGTAGCAGTTGGTGATTTGAAACAGTCTTTAAATGTCCAGAAATGTTTTAAAACCTTAAAAATTGAGTTTCCAAAATTAATAGAAATAGTGTAAGAGTATATATAGAGTTGGAAAGAATAAGAAAGTTCTCTTTAAGATACACTTATTAGCTGTATAATCTATTACTTAATTAATTAAACTTAATATGAGTTATCAATGTTTGTCACTTTCCGTATCTTGATATATGTTTTTTGCATCTATACTTTTGTAAAATCATCACTCATCTTTTGATAGTAGTTATGCTTACATGACCATATATAATTATATACTCTGTCACATCAATCTCACCCCGGAATAGTCTGGTTGTAAAGTCTCGGCTTCGAAACCGGATGGTTTAAGTTTTGATGCCCAGTTCCCCAGAAGAACCGTTGTGTAAGTGGGTCTGGTACACGTTAAATTCGTCGGCACCAAACATTCTCATGTTGGTATGGTTTAGGCTTTTGGAGTGCGAGATGCCGAGTGAGGTATCATTCTCATCATCTGACAAAAAAAAATTACATGTCCCAAAATAGCTCTAGCGTTGCTTTAGAAACAGGAAGTTAAATAAGTGTACTAAATTAAACAGATCAGATCATTCTCAAACAATGCTTCGATATCGGTAACCAAAAAAATCTTAAATTTATTTTTTCTTCTCATATCAAGTGGAGAGGTATGCATGACTTTTTATGGAAAAATACAATTAATTCATGAAATAAATATAAAATGTTGATGTCGTGAAAGGAATGAGAAAGAGATGCTATATTTTCCCATCGATTTCTGCTCTATCTCTGTGAACAAACTGTTTTGTCAATCAAGTGCGGACTGCTAGATGTGATATATCAAGTTTGGACTTTTCCCTGAGGAATCATACGAAAATATTATCAATTCTGAAGAGAATGATTCTAAATTATTTCCCAGATTGTTATAACCCCATCTAACATACTATAAATATTTGATGAAAGACATAAATAATTTCTACAATTTTTTCCATATTAATTGCCTCTTAAATTCATCGATTTTTATGTGATTTCCTATATTTAATTGTTTCGTGAGACAACTACTACTTCTCTCTAAATCTTCATCATATAATCTATAATCATGAATTATATGGTTATTTGTGATCTCACAAGAGTATTTTATCTAACCTTCAGGTTTATACAGAAAGCTTTTTCAGACTGAATACTCTTATATCAGGTTAATATCTCATTCTCCATTTGATAATGATGTCATGTGATTTTCGCTGATTGGTTCCTTTAAAATGCTTCAGTTAGCCATAGCAAAATGGTACTCGCACCAACCGATGGTTCGTTTTTTTTTTTTTTTATTAAAATATCATTCCATAGTCAGAATAGTTCGGATAATTTTTCTTATATTTTCTCCAATGTGTATTACTTAACCCTTTCGTGTCAAAGATTCATCCTTACAAAATATTGCAAATGAATGGTGAATAACACTTAAAAATGCTTACAAGATTGCAAAGTTAGATTTCCACTTTGGAGTCTTATATTTGAATTTCACAATCCTGCAGAATTACTTGCTTGAAGTCGGACATGAAATACTCTCATCTCTGAGAAACAAATTGCGGATACAGAATACAGCCGACATGATTGTTTGAGGTCTGCAGGGGTCAGATGAGAACTGTTACCACAAATGTTCGCAGTCAGTGCAATACTTTTAATGGAGAACTTGACGTGCCGGTACAAGCCAGTGTAAGCAAATTGAGAATGCTATATACATAATTGACAACATATAGAAATTATTTTAAATATTTCATAAAAAGTACAGCACGTTTTTTCAAATATGTTTAACTTTTTCCCAAAGAAGTAAAATGAATTCATAATCAAAATATGCAAATCAAACATGTTTATACACTGTGTGCTATTCTTTGTCTTTTCACCCCTTGTGTCTTCCACATCTTTAAGCTATATATTACTTTTTTCTCAAACAAGCATGAAAGCTTTCGTTAATGTTAAAAGTAAGAGATCTTATTTTCGCTATGGAAGTTGGTTGAAGAAATTACCAAGATCTGAAAATATGTCGCTATTGATGAAATTAGAGCATCAATTCATGGAAGGAGCATTAAAAATATTTATAACCAAAATTCTTTAAAATTTTTGCGGAATTCCGGCAGTAACATAATCCATTTCTTCATAATATATTCATTTCTTGATTCTAAAATAAAGCAATGCTGGGCACTTAGGACTCAACGAAATTATCTTTTAAGTTCATAACGTTAGTTGCTTTGTGAATTTTTCAAAGAAATTAAGATTATTAATAATAAACCAGAAATATTAAATAAGAGTTCTGATTTTGTGAAAAGGCTACCTACTTTTGCGTATCAAAAGAATTTCCAAAGGAGGTTGGATTAAAATGCTTCTTTTTATGGAATGCATAGCTATCTGTAGAAATACAAGTTCTTGATTATGACTCACTTTATTTTATATAGCATTTTTAGCAAGGTAAAAATAAAGCAATTGACAGTTCTCAACAAAAGAAGTAGATCACGCTTTGCTTGCATGCAGGACTTTAGATTTTTCACATAAAATGCGTGCTAATGATTCGTATGAGGCATGAATTTTCGTTTTATTGTATTGATGTTGTAACTGAAAATGTATCTTTTTTTCAGTTCTAATACTTAACAGACAAGTTTGATACATCACAAAGAACTTCTTATACATGAAAAACCTATTCTCTAAGAAATGGAGATTCCTTCTTGGAAACACTCACGTTCATTTTAACCTTTGTAACCTTTCCATAATCTCAAATAATACTCGCTCTACTTTCTGTGAGGCAACTTTCCTTCGTTTCTACATTTAATTTTTTCACTCTTTCTTCTTTTTTATGCTTTATGGTTGCAAAAAGGAGAGAGTTAACCTTGGGTGTCTTTCAAGAACACGGTTTATTCAGTGGTTTCTTTACCACAAAGCCACCCCCGTTGACAGAAACATGACCAGAGTTTTAATAGAGTCAGATATTGTATTTTTCCGTTTAACGTTAAGACAACGTTATTCATATGCAAATGTATTGAATGAGTAACATGTGGGAAACGATTCAGACTGTTTAAGCAAACAATGGAAGTTGGAGAAAATAATTCACAACCTGATCTAGAAAATTTTTATTAATGAAAGTGCAAGTGAAAGCTAGGTTTGGTACTTTACTTTTCATTGTCAATGGTCGCGCGGTTGTTATTATTTGCATTCAGATTATAATTCGCAGAAATGCAAATGAACTATGATCCAATCGCCATAGCTTACCCTAGTTTTAATATTATTTATCTGCGTAAGGTTAGTTTATCTCTTTCAAAGATATGATATTATTAATTGTATTTCAAAATGCACGTCAAGGAAAAATAATCTGGTTTATTAATATAACTTAATAGAAATTGAATTATTATTTACCTTGTTAAAAATATTGCTTACAAATCTTAAAACACTCTTTATACTAATCGAAAGGCTACTATTATGCATTGGTGTCTTGTTTTCTTATAGTCTAGAATAGATAGAATAAACATCTATTACAGAATAAATGTCTATAAAATACAGTAAACTGCCAAGTATCCGGTTCGCGACAATCCGGCTTCTGTATTACCCATTCTAGTTTTCTTTTATCGTAATTAAAAAAGACAAGCAGACATTGCATTGGCAATATTGCTAAATCATCGGAAGTGGTCGTCTTCTACGATCCTTCTACGTGTCGCGTGCAAAATAAAAGTAGTGACAGTAAAAGAGCAGCTTTCTGCTTGTTGTTCCATCATTTATAGTCGGCCTCAATTATAGTCGCTGTTCCTGGTTATAGTTGTACAGTACATACGATATTCTTACATTGTTTTGGGGATATGCGTACTGTTTTTTAAGTTGTTGTTGTCGTGTCCGTGTTTTTCACTGAAAGAGAGTGCAGTAGCTTCTGATGGTAAAGACCCCTGAGCACCCAGAGGGCAGAAGTCTGACTTCCAGTTCACACACACGACACAACTCTTTTTAGGGGGTGGTCGAATTCATTCGTACACTCATTCATCCATCAGCAAGTCGGAATTTAGATCCAAATCAGAGACCGACTCATTCCTGATTCAGTACCCCCAGAGTTACCGTTTTGTTATGGGAACTCGGGGGACTTTGCAGTCTCGACATATTTAACGTGCCCCAACTGCCATTAGCCAACACGGAGGTCTTTGGCCAAGACGAGGACAGAACCCGCGACCTTTCGGTTACGAGACTGACGCTCTACCAACCAGGCTACCGCGACCTATATTTTCTAAGTGTACTACAGTAAAGAATTCAAAATGAGTGTTAAAAGAAAAAAAAGTTGTAGTGACTTAGGAAAAGAAAGTACGCGTTAAGCAGCGACTGGAGTAACAACAAAAATGTAGCTTCAGAGCTAGTAATAGAGAAAAGTGCAATGGGGGACTGGAAAAAAATCGAGCAGAAATTGAAAAGGGGTGTGCTACACAAGCTAGTGTACTTAGGATAAAAGTAAAAATAAGAAGAATTAAAAACTTTTTCTTCTAATATTGAAGGACAAAGCAATAACTTCTTCGAACTTGGGCCTATCCAGATTTTTCGTTATCCGGCCTACCTTTTCACCACATTATACCAAATATTCTTTCGTGTGCTATATAAACTACATTCAAAACATAATGCTTCAGTATCTTATTATAAAATATAAACAATCGTAATGTGGTATTCAGAAATGCAATAGCTTTTAAATTACTTTTTAAACAAACAACTAATACTTGTATTATGCAATTTTAAAAAACAAAATTTAAAAAATATAACAAAACATTGTATAAACAAACTTTTTGAAAAGCTATTATATAAGGAAACGCTAACTTATTGCGTTCGACTCCGTCTTAAAATGAAAGAATCGTGAGTTACAAATGGTCAAAAATGTTCCAGGTCATTATATTTACATAATTCTACTGGCATTGATTACCCCAAAAGTCAACCACAAAATCCATAAGAAGTCTATTGCATTTCGACACTGGTAATCTCATGAAATTAGCTGTAATTATTCTGGAAAAGGTATGTTTAAATTGTTTAAACACCCACCAGTGTTTATGGTTTAGGCGCCTACTGGGAAACATAATGTTTAGAATTATTTCTACTTTCAAAAAAATTCGCTACCAATAGACATGATTGGAAATCACAAGTAATTGTTTATTTATTAATAAACAAATTAGTTTTCATGAGTTAAAATAGTAAAATGTAAACATTGGAGATGATAGCCAAATGCAACATTTAATGCGATTTTTTGTCACTCGCACTGTTTCATGCCATTTGTATATTATCAATGTACTTTTCAAGATAGAATAAATCAAAAAACATAGTTTACTAAAAATGCTATTCGAATTTCCTGACAAATATCAGGGTATTTTTATGTTTTTCCTTGGTATATATTATTGTTGTTATTAATTTCCTATTCTTCCTTTTTTTACTTTTGATTTTTAACAACGCTTTTATACGTTAAAGAATTATGGAAAAATAGATAAAATTTTACCTTGATAATTGATGTATTTTGAGCTTAAAATGATTTGGATGCTTTTTTATAGACATCAATTGATCACAGGATCTAAAGTAGAATAATGAAAATCTAAAATAAGAATCTAAGGTTTGTAACTATATGTAAGATTTTATTTTTAAGTATCAATTTGTTTATTTATTTCTAAAAAATAATCTTCTAAAAAATATTTATATTTTTGAACTTTTACATATAAACTGATTGAAAATATGACCATAAAATAAAAAATAATTAAAAAACAAAAATGTTTCGAAAATTAGAAGCAATAATGTTTATTTTAATATAGGAACCAAAAATCTTATAGTTTAGAAATTGATTGATATAACGACTTGATTAACAGTTCGTAGAGAACTTGAGAAATGCATTTCTTAATTCCTGAACAAAGAAATAATCTGTACTTCTAAACCTTCTTTGAATATTTTTGTTCGATTAATAAATAGTATGAAATCTTTAATTATTTTAGTTTTATGAAATCTTATAACATCTGTAAATTATTTTTTTAAAAATAAATTGCTTATTCAGTTGTTCAGGGGTTATAAAATATATTGAGAAATTGTTATAAATAATTTGCACAAAAAATAAGAAATACTTTTTAATTTATAAGATTTTCAGTCTGTAGATTTCACAAAAATTTGGAATTTGACATTGTATCTCTAAACAACATTTAATGATGCAAAATTGCATCAAAACATAAATTAAGTTATATAAAAAGGAATGCAATTTCTCAAAAACAAAATTCAGTTGGTTTATTGAATAAAATTTAAAGAGTTTAAATTTAATGGTTTTATTTAAAAAATTATAATGTTTTTTTTAAAAAAAAAGATGAAATAAAAACATAATTGTTGTTTAAAATAAAAATAGACTTTTCAACATAAGTAAGATGAATAGAATAAACATGGCATCAACTTCAAAAAGGTAAACATTCTTATTAAACTTACTAAAAAAAGCCAATTAACTTCATTTTATTACTTCGAATCGGATATTCATAATATTTTTGAATGAAATCGTTAGCTATATACAACGTAAGCAAAAGTTATCAGTTTAATTCATAAAGGAATTTTTAAATAACTTACCTTTTAGTTTAATTGTCTTAAGGATGAAAATTCAAAGGAAAAGTAGTCAAAAAGATACAGTAAAATAAAAGATAGCAAACGAAATGGCGGAACAAACTTCGGAATCGCTTGGCGTTAAAACCAAACGTTTCTGAACAAATTCTGCAAAAAAATAATAATAAATAAATAAATAAAATAAATTGTTTAAATCACAACCAATAGGAATCATTCGTTTGTGCGAGAAAAAAAAAAATCCCAACAGATTTTGAGCTGCTATTATTTCCAAATATATTCATGGAATGATAAGCAAGAAAGAAAATCATTTATACCAGCAAAAGTTGGATAAATTATATTTATTTTTCTGTTTTCTTTGTTATTTCAGACAGTTTCCTCATAGTAGCTAATAATCAACGGCAAATAATCAAGTCTAGTTAATATTGCATAACCAGTTATGCACCGATAAATGCGACTAAATTTGTATAATCGTATTCATATGTAATATGTCTTGATACTTATCATCAAATGATAATTACCAGTTTCATTTAATTGTTTTCGATCATTCAGATCTTGTTTTACATAACTTTTCATTATAGGATTTGTTATTATTAACATTACTGAATATTACTTTAATTCAGAATTTCCTTCAAAATTTATTGATTTTTCATTTATTATTTAAGAAACTTGAAGTAGATTTTCCACTTTTTTATAAATTTATCATTGCTTATAACATGCTTTATATTTTGAAATTTCACTTCCTGAATAAGTATTTATCAACACAGAGGGAACAGCACTTCATATAGTACATACTGTTATAGAATTCGATGCAAAGCATAATTTTGATCATCATTTTTTCAGTTTAAAAAAGTTCAAGATTTTTTTCCATGTTCCTAATATTAAATTCTTATAAACTATATTTTGATAATGTATAAATTATATTTTGATCTGAAGTACATAAAAATGTATGTGCTTCTGCAAATGATACATTGCAATACCACTTATTAGATATATTAAAATAAAAAAATTATAAATTCCAAAAAGTGACGAAATTGTTTACTTAATGAAATATAATTATGCTGAATAATTTTCTTTGTTATATGGTTAGAAATGTTAAAAGTGAACAAGTCAAAATATCGCAAATGCCAATAACTGTGCAGTGATAAAATTCTAACCATGTGCATCAGGAAATTAATTTTTCTCCCTAAAAGTTATGAAATATAAACTAAATCTATAGATTGTGCAGGCCTGAATTTGAGCTTCAAAGCTAAAAATTTCATAGCGTTATACCTTCTAACTCAAACATTACGATTCTCTAATTTGTTCCATAATCAGCATCCAAAGGAAATTAATGTTAATAATTCATATCTGGTTGTTGAACAAGGATTACTTCAGTGCTCGAAAACAAATCTGTTACACAAACAATGAAACAGTTTTTTTTTTCTTTGCAGATTTGAGCATGTAGAATCCGCGAATATGATTCCTTAATTTCAAATGTAAATGCAATGTTTCAAAAAGAATATTTTTCACATCATTATGCTGTGAAAAAAAATGATGCACAACTAAAAAACCCTCTTGCTTTAAAAAGCGATCAAATAGATTTCCCATCACCCTTTTTTGCATTTTTATTTAAATAGTTTTAATAGTTACATATCTGTAAAAAAATAATAATAATAATTGTAACCCCTTTTTGCTCACTTTATTATGTTCCACATGTTGGAAAGTTTTTATAGAATATGTTATAGAACAATATTGTAATTTGTTCAAGGTTTGAACATTCCGGCAATTAAATTTGGTTTTAATACTAGTTACGCCATCTAGTTGAGAGAAAACTGATTGCAATCCAATCATAAAGATTAGATAAGATCATAAATTTATTAAAGTTAAGTCATGAATAAAAAAATTAACAATCATAAATTAAATAGTAATTTTTTAATTAGCTTTTAATCATACGATGAAAGTTTTTTTAAACAATTATATATTCATTTTTCATAGCTTTTTATAAAACTTATTTCATTTTCAGTTAAAATTGAAAACAAAAAGCTGTATCTAAACAGTTTCCAAGATTTTAGTATGATTAAATATCTCAATTTCAAATTCCTTAATATCATTCTCTGGATCGAACATAAAAGTATGGCATCTTAATAAAAAGAAATCAGAGAGAAGGCACTTATATATTCATATGTTTTATTATTTATCTAATATTAGTAGTGACGACTTTTCGCATTGGCGTGAAAAACGTTCGCTTTGTTCTTCAAGATTTTAGTGAACTTCAAAATCTATTCGAAGAGCTTTGTAATACGTTAAACTGATTTAGAATTTATAACATCGGACAAGGGGAGGTGTCTAAACAATTTTGCTTCTGCCTCACATATTGTCAAAATGTTCTTGTGCTTTTTAAAGAAATATGTGGTTGCATAATACCCAATAAAGTTCACATGATTTCCAGAAATAAACTAAAAGTTTCTCAATGAAAATAATATATTATTTTGGCTGAAAATGATAAACATGAGCATTTTTGATTTTCTTTTTCCTTAAGAATCAATTTAATCAAAAGAAAATCCAAAATAAAATTTTAATAATTAATTAAATGATTTCATTTCAAGCTTAATTTGAAAGCCTGAAACTATGTTTCAAGCATCGCTTTAAACTACTATACTTAAATCTTTGCTTGTAAACTAAACAAAAAACAATAGGATATAAAAAATTACTCAATGCCAAATATATAGAATTAAATTTCGGAAGGCAAATCTACATATATTAAACTACTACTTTTATTATTGTTTTAACAATGTATATTTTCAAAAACGTTTTATTGTTCTAGCTTAACTTCATTTATCCCTCTTTTAAAAAATTTCAAAGAAAAATATTTTAATTTAAATTAACGTTTCAACTCTGAAATGTTTATAAATTTTTATAGGCTAAATTGAACACGTACTACTCAAATAAAAAGACAAATATTTCATTGAAATAATCCTCAGCCCTTATTATAAAATTTTTCAGCAAAATCATTTTCATTTTAAATATCAAAAACTTAAGCTTACGTTTTCTTCTCGTCTAGAAATTAATCGTTACTCTGGAAATAAACGAAAATTGAGTATACGTGCAATTTACCCTCAGTTAAGATAGTACTGCCATCTAGTAGTCACAGATGAAATTGTAAATTTGAAAATCGTTATTAAAACACAGTTCTCTGGAATCCAAAATTAATTTCAAATTATTGCTAGTAATTAAAAAAAATGAATTCAGAAGAGAATATAAAGAATTCTTTTATTGAGGAATTTATAAAATTAAAAAATATTTCGTTTTTAAAAAAAATCGAATTTAAAAATTCAAATATTGAAAATCCCTGAATTCCAATGTTACCGATTATAGAAAATTTTATTAGAATTAACACCAGATTTATTCTTTTTGTCGCAATTAATTTTACAATAATAATTTACATCAAATTAATCTTACATTACTGGATAAAGAATTATTTATGCTATCACGTTTCACATACATTCACGTTTTGTACTCAATTATTGAAACAGAAGCTAAACTTCATGAAGATTCTAATAACCAGGTGAGCGTAGTGAAATTTATAAGGATGACCTATCCAATTATACTTCATTAAGTACTAATATTATCCTAATATTTTATCATTTACAGAATTTAAAATTCTTCATAACTTATTCGTTTTACAATAAGGAAAATATAGTTCTAAATTATTTTTTTGTTCCTAGGGAGTTGAGCAGTTTGCATAGTTGTAATTCCATCAATGCTTGAACTGAAGTTTTTAAACTGAATAAGGTTCTAAATCTATTTTAAATTCAAAGCTTATTCTGTTCTAATGCTCTACTCTGCAGACGTTACCAGAAACATGTATGAGATGAATAGTTTAGATATTAGAAAACACAAGTAAATAAACAAAAATGCTTCCAAGTGTGTTTCAGTAGATTAAATGTTATAAGGTGCGATTTTGTATAAATTTCGAGTTTTGTATCATATTTAAGTTTCTATGAGTTTGGGATTATCAAAGGACGGATTGATATTAACAGGTATAAAGCGCACCAATTACCTCTTCCTAAAAAAAATCTCAAGCCTTGTAGTAAATATTCTCAATTACTATAAGTGATTCAGTTATTCCCAAAACATTTGAGCCGGCTTATAAAGGATTCAAATTCTCCTAAATTTATGATGAAATATTCCACTCCTTAAGACGTAAATAATTTTCATTTTCTGATTGAACATCTTTGTTTAATCTTATAAGAAAAAAATAACCTTAAATGTCATAAACTTATTATTATCGATTAATTATCTATTTTAAAGAATCTGCTGGCGTAGAGAATTCAAGATATTACTTTTCTTGGAATAAAGCTGTGGAAAGGAAATATACATGATGAACTTTAAGTTGAGGATTGCATCCCATGTTATGAATTTTTATCGTTGATTTTAATTTATTTAAATTAACTAATGTGGCTTAAAATATTCGATTGTGTTTTACTTGGATTTTGTTAATTAAAAATATGGTAAAAGTTACCAATGTGTAAGGTGAAATATCAATGAGAGTATTCTTCATTTCCTTATAGAGTGGCCCTCTACATAATAGTAAAGTTTTCGTTTTGATGGAAATCCCTTGATTCCATGTGATCCATAAGCAGCATTATTTTCAACATCCATTCATTTATGTGTTTCGCGTTTGAGTTATTGTATTTTTAGACATAATTCGATTGATTTATCTTGACAGATTTGAGTCAAAATTGGTTTTAATGTAATTATAACATTACTACAATCTTTGAATTTTTTTTATTAGCATATTCAAGGCACATAGTCAAAGTTACAAAAATAGTTTTTTTTTTTTTTCAAATTTATATGCAAACAGCGGCACAATAAATTTAGAGTACACCTTACTTTTACTTGATAAATCCGACTTCCAATATAAATAAGCCCATTACCGAGAAGTGCAAACATGTTTTTATTTTTACACGTGAAAAAAGGTTTAATTTAAAGTAAAAATAAAGTACAATCAGCTAAAAACTTCTAAACTGAAAATTTTCAGAAACATTTTAAATAAACATGCCCAGATTTTTGTCTCAAAAAATTGAGCATACATCTATGAAACTTTTGCAACATCTTGCATAAAAATAAAGTGTCACTGCCAAGTTGCATGTCTTTTGACTTTTATAATGACCTCTAAACGTCTTTACCAAACTTTTGGAGGAATCTGAAGATATTTTACCACATTTTTCTTGCAACACTTGTTTTAAATGGGTTTTATTTCTAGTTATGCGTTTTTGAGCAATTTTCCTGGATTATATGGAAATATTCAAATGTAGCCCACAATATATGGTAATATTCAATGGAAATAATTTCGGGGTACTATCTTAGCATGTGTGAATGCTGTTTTTAATGAAAGAAACACCATATTGTGACGTTACTGTAGTGCTGAAAAATGAAATTTTCATTTAAAATCAATTTTTAACAACATCTTTTAGATTGCTGCTAAGTATATTCAAGTAAACCATATAATTTATAATGTAATCTATAAAAGTTAATTTTCCTAACCTGCATGAAGCCATGCAATCTCAAATAACGACAGAGTCACCACCATGTAGGATGTAGTTGTTTTTTTTTATTCAAAGCAATATTAGGCTTTCTCAATACAGTACAAATGATGTCACTGCCAAAAATAGTGAGTTTTTATCTCATTGCTAAATATAATTTTCTTTCAAAAGTTACTTGTCTTCAATTATGAGTTTTTTTGCAAACTTCCACTGCTTTATCTGAATTTGCAAACTGATGAACGGTTTCTCTCTAACAATAAGACTTTTATATCCAACTTGTCTAATGGAATTTTGCGAACTTTCAGCTCTTACATTTTGCCCTCTCCATCCCTCTGATTTAAGAAATTTCTGCTACAAGTTGGATGAATCATATAACATCAGCAATCTAAAGAAAAGTGTTAAAAATTTGGCTTTAGATACAAATTCCATTTTTCAGCAGAACAGCGACAGCATACAGAAAGCATGTAAAGTCAAAATATTGTATCTTTTTCATTATAAACCGCAATTATATACACAAACACAGTACCCCCACATCATTGCCATTGAGTATAATCATATATTCTGGGACATACTCGAAAAGTGGTTCAAAAACAAAAAATTAGAAACAAAACCCATTTAAAACAAGTGTTGCAGGAAAAATG
>JAPMOQ010047630.1:1740185-1788590 GCA_026543055.1 Argiope trifasciata | reverse complement strand
CATATATATATATATATAAATTATTGCATTAATATCCTTGCTCCGGTTTAAGCTTGTTATCCTCCCTTCCCCTTTTTATATATTTCAAATTAACAATAAAAATTTCAAACGCGGTGGCCTTTCATTATATTCCTCAGTGTCAATTCTACCTTTGAATCAAACTAGAAGATGGCAGCACAAGTCACCATATAATCTTGCTATAAAAGCTTTAAAGGAGGATATTGATCGTGCTGCCATCTATATAAAGTAATCAATAACATTTTAAATACTTAAAATTATTGAAACAGTTTAAGAAATTAATTTTTTTATTCCTTAAAAAAATTTAATATAGGCACTGAACAGGTATTGCATATAGTGTAATAATTACTGTAAATAAACATTATTATATTTACTTTCTATAAAATCTTTAAACATTGCTATGAAGCTGTTTTTTTCCCATCCCAAGCAGTCGAGCAGTTATTCACATCAAGAACGTTCTTTTTATAACTGTGTGGGAATATACTCTTAACAGAAGTCCAACAGTTTTTAAAATAGTATTAGGAAAGCTAAAAATATGTCTTACAGACTTTAAAATATATTTTTCACCTTCTTTATTTTACTGAAATTGAAAGAAGACATCTGAGAGGGGAGGACTACAATTATGGATCATTACTTTACAAGGAAAACTAGATCAAATTATACAATTGGTTGAATGAATATTGTCGACGTTCATGAAAACTTGTTCAAGCATATAAACTCTATCATTCTAACTTTAGAATGATATGCTGCATAAATGTTTTGTTACTGAATTCACTTGAAGCTTAATTTGGGACGAAGAAAGCAAATTTGGTTCTCCACAATTTTCTTGTTTAACAGTTCACTCCCCAAATTTCACAGCCACATAATTTTTCTAAGCCAAATAAATGTGAAAAATGCAGCTAACTTTAATTATATCGAGTCCCTACGGATTAGCTTAGTAGACTCTAATACACAGTAGATATTATTTGAAATTCGTATCTCAAATACTCAATAATAAACCTCAAAGACAATGTTTTTGAATCAGACAGCATCGGTCTTGCTTCTCTCATATTTAAAGGTCAGGTTCCACACTTGGCTTCGAAATCAGAGCATTACAATTAAAAGTTTGTTTAATCGAAATTCCGTTACATTTTTATATTTCGAACAATTGAAAAAATATCATAGAAATAGACACGTTTAAAATAATCAACTGTTTTTTAAAACCCTTTAAACTAAACTTTTTTTTTCTTGTTATTTCAAGAAGCAAATTATTTTAGAGAAATGAAATCCTGACTTCTACATTCGACAAATTATGAAATATTCAAAATCGCTCTATCCATTGAATATTGTCACAAATAAATGAAGCTAGAACTTCTTACACAGAATAAAACATTTTCGTATAATCATTACTCGTGTGTAATGTAATTATAAATAATAGTTATCAATGCAATTTAAATTCAGATATTGGTAGATCACTAATGTTATAAATGTCATTATTTCACCGAAGAAACAATTTCACTGATTTACTTTGGATATACCAGTGAAGAAAGTGTTTGCATAATGTTTCGGACTTTTTAATACGCTCTGATAATTAAATAGATAGACAATTTCTTAGCTATCAAGAATTTTATCTCATGTATATGAAGTGCTTACTTACTCATCACTATCAATGAAATTTTAATAAATTTCAAATCATTCACTACCCACTTTCACTTTTTAAATCATTCAGTAATCACTTTCACTTCTTGAATCTCTCTCTTTCACCTCCTTGGTAAAAATTTCGAAAATCAGCTAAATTTCAAAAGTGTTTCAATTGCTGTTAAGAACCCCACTTAACGAAGCTTACTGAGGGATTTCATTTCTCAGCACGTGCGAGCTCTACACGTGCATTTCATCAAGACGTGCATTGCGTTTACAATAACATGTACCGTTTGACTCCGTGTCAGTTGATTGCTGAGTCAAAGAATGCAAGAAAAAGTAACATGTGCGCATTGACGTGTTCTGTTCCCATGTTCTGTCCCACCGTCGCCCTTCAGCAATTTTTTTCTGGTTTCTAAGGGGGAGAAGGGAGAATCAAGGTTAAATAGTTTTTGACAACTCTCAGATTATTTCAATCATTTTTTTTCCGGTTGTTGGAGGCCAGATAAATAAAAATATTTATTTGTTGGAATAATTTATTAGGAGAGAAGTGCGCAGCGGAGACAAGGAAAGATTCTGAGATAAGGCTGCAAATTGTTCAAACTATTAATAAAGAAAACTGAATGTAGAAAATCGTTAGCGATAACATTTAATAATTGTCTAATGATTGATAGTTTATATATAAGGATGTCTTTTTTTACTTTTCTTATATTTAATGAAAAGTAATAATTGCATTTTATGTCACTAAAACAATTCCAAAACTAGGCAATTAGTTAAAAGCTTCTCATACATTGGATTCAGAAATGAGTGAGGTGGAAGAAATTTCTCGCCTTAGTTCAGTTAAGTTTGCATAAAATTTTAAATCAACATTAAGTATATTTTGAAATGAATTTTTTAATTTATAACCACAATCAAAAGACGAGAAAGACTCCTGGGCTTATATTCCCTTTCCAAATTTCCAAGTCACGTTAGTGGAAAATAGTTGATTTTGAAGTACATAGTGTATATAAGGCCAGCTTACACATCGAGTCTTTGGTGAACTGAGTTTTCGAGTTTGAAACCCTTGGTTCCAAAGCCGAAACCTTACCTTCAAGTCATAGCATCTCAAAAAAGTTTTGGATTGATAATGGAAGAATTTCTGATTAAAAATCCAATTTCTTGAAAATATTGAGGGCTTAGTTTTCTTTAAAAAAAGCATTTAGAATAAAATGTTTAGCATCTGGTGTGGCGTGGAGATTTGAACCGTGGCAGGTCAGCTGAACTATTATTCTTTTTGTTCCATTGTAAGGCAAAATCACATGACAATTCTAATCATTCCTCGTGTTATTTCAAATTGGCGCGTGGGCCACGGTAAATTAATGAAAGGTCGCGACTGAGAGCCAGAGGGCTATAGAGTACAAATCCACTTCTACCAAAGTACAACCGTATAAGCATCTGTTGGATTTATTGGATTTGGATTTATTACATATTGTTGGATTTGGTTCAGAATTCGATCCATATCTACATTCCAGATACTAAATTTGATTCCTTTTGTAATTATCGTGTTGACTTATATTTGAACAGACGTGCTTCCTCGGAACAGATTTTCCTCAAAATTTAATAGAAATCTATAAATTTCGTTCAAAGACCATATACCAAATTTCAACCGTCTAGATCAAAGTCTTTTTGCATTATTTTTGTTGCAGACAAACCGAAGACCATTTTCTAAAATTGTAATTTCCAAACTTGAGAAGGTCTAAAACGTGAAGAGACGTCAAAATATCGAATTCGAATTTTTTGACAATTACTACACTTCCACTATATCAAGTATATGTGAAAATAAAACTAATATATATTTTGAACTGCAAAATTTTTCCTAAATCAGATACATTGAGAGAATGAGGAAATGAAATACAAAAAGTTTTAATTTAACTATTAATTGCATGAATTTAGGTCACCAGCCTCTTATTAAATCCATGAAACTGCAAACACTGCATGTTTAATTCATTCTCTAAAGTAACTAACACGTTTTACTGACAAATGTATTACGTTATGATTCAAGTATTTTGATGTTATCGGCAAAACAATTGTTTCAGATTAATAGTTAAAAAACGAAAGAAAACTTTCCTTAAACGTCCTTTCCAGAATATGCAAATAGGTTAATGCTTGAAAGGGCGAATGCAAAATATATGATGGAACGTGTTCTAACAAAATCTATTATTCAGTTTTGTCATGGATGTTTTAGATGTTTTGCTCTTGAGATGGTATTAAGTTGTGTCTTCAATAGAGATGCTAATGTTAATATTTTATCATTCCATTTAATAATAATTTTCAAAAGAATAAGCTTAAGAAAATTGATAATTTCGCAGCTGGTTGTAATTGAAAAAAAAATTATTTGTATTTTACTTAAATATAATAAATAATGTTGAAATTATTACAGAAGCGTTTAAATTAAAATGAAATATGAAAAATTTTTAATTAAGGTTTGATTTTTTTTTTGTTTGTTTGTTTTGATATAAAGGGTGTTTCAAAATTAACACAAGATTTGAATTTACCACCATTCGTACTGTAAAGTGTTGGAAACTCTATTTAAAAACTATTGAACACTGATAATTTAAGGTGTTAAAATAGAGTGTTACACGATAGGACAATGTGTTTTCATTGGTGAATGATATTTCAAAAATAATAAAAATCTAGGAGCCACAGTTCAAAAATTTAAATAATTTAGTTTCTATATCGCATGATTTAACACCATTTGATATTGTTTTATGGAGTTGTGCGAAGCCCCCAAGACATGTAGATTGAAAAAGAAAATTCAAAGTTGAATCAAAGAAATTCAACCACATTTATGCAAAATGGTCATGGAAAATTCTACAAAAGAGTATATATATGACAGCAACGCCGTAGTAACCATTTTCTTTATGTGTTATTCCATATATAACCCTATTCTGTGTGCTTTACAATTATAAAATTATAACAAGTTATACAGGAAAAACTATGTTTTTTATTTAATTGAAATCTTGCTTTTACACGTTATTCTACCTTGTAATACTCCATTTTTATTAAGATATCAACTATCAAATGATTTTTTAATAGAGTTGCCAAAATTTTACTGCAAGAATGGCGGAAATTGCAAATCTTAATGATTGCAAAATATATTTTACTAAATTGTTGTATTCACTGTAAAATAAAAACTGAAATAATAATTACATTCAGGTCAAGGAAAGTTATTTCTTACGAATATTTAAATCATAGAAATAACTAATAACTAAATTACGAAATCGTATTTGAAAAGAATATTTTCAACTACTGCTCCAAGTTTGTAATAAATATTTTTAACAGCTTTTCGCCACTATGTAAATAACTGCGCTATTATTGACCAACATACATTTTCTCAATTACATTTGTCATGTGACTTTACATCACGGCCACTCAAACTGATAAAACAGATTCGCAGAATGTCTGTATGCAGATTCTTATGATTGTACTACGTGGAGAGATAATGTTATCAGACGGATCGAACTTACTACTTTCTTTCAATATATATTCTAGTTAACAAAGTCTCATATTTTCAATTAAATACTTTAAAATAAAAGAGAATTCCTTGAATAAAAGTTAAGAATTTAAAAGTTAACAAAAAGGTAAAATAATACCTAAAGAGGATAATTTCCAACATTTTTTTATTTGAAAAGAAATATTCATAAAAAGGAGAAAATTAGTATATAAATGTTATTCTAAGACTAGGTTATCCACAAAATTTCAGGACGTAGAAAACTTCATTAAATGGAAGTGCTTTGAATCGATACTCTATTATATATATATAAACAACAGTTTGCTATTTAATATTTAAATTTTCTTCGATATTAAAAAATGCTTGATCATAAGTTTATGCATTCTAATAGCAAAACTTATTTTTTTCGTTTATGAATAAGAATTTAAATTTTCAATATTCTATTTGAGGTTTTTGATAAGTAGTTACTTGAAATAATAAAAAGTAATTTTTAAAAGATAAAAATGTGGGCAATAAAATAATTAGAATTGGAATCATCAAGAACTTCTGGTCTTTAATACGTTATTAAAAGGTTGATAATATCGGGAAATTTTTGAAATATAAGCTATTTTAAAATATATTATATCAGCTATACATATGAATAATGATTTTATATTTTTAATATTAAAAAATAAAACAATTTAAAGAAAGTTTCGAAATTGCCATCTTACTTTGTAGAATATGCATGAATAGCATATAATGATAGTGATGGTTGGCAAGAGGAATCCGAACGAAAACAAGAACTTCCTCGGCGATCTTCCGTCTTCATTCTTCAATATGGTACAAGAAAAAGAAGCCGAATTGTAGCCGAATCTTCCCCACTGTCCAGTTAGGGTTGGAAGCAGAATCATGTAGCTGAAGGCCCAACAGAATACTATCATGCAAGCAACATTCAATCGGCTGTAGATTTTGTTATACACAGAGTAGCAGTTGATGAGAACAAACCTAGAAGAATATACAAATGTGAATTCTAAACTGAAATAGGTAATACTTACTGTACTAGCTGTGAAAATTTATTTTCCTATATTTTTCCAAAGAATACTTTTAAAATAATTGTTATTTGATAAACAACAAGTATGTTTCAACGTATCATTGCATGAGACATCGATTTGTCGAACAATTTCAGAGAATTACAACAGATTATAGAAAACAATTCTAAAGAATTGTGACAGATTATAGGAAACAATTCTAAAGAGTTATTAATAGATCAATCAATATACCCATGCAGAAGCTGATAAGGAATAATATATCAGACAGCATAATTATTTAGTAAATTGTGATAAATAGGAGAAAATAGTCGGTCTGAGAGCCTTGTATGTAAATAGTATAATTTCAGAACTTGATAGGTTATGAGAGTTGTCACAGACAATCTCCAGGCAGTCCTGATAAACTTATCATTGGCCTTATATTCTTATACAAAATATTCATATGTAACCCAAACATCTTCAAACTTTCATCTTATAATTTTATAATATTTTCTAAAATGGTAAAAGGTTAAAAGGAGGTGATCAGGTGATAATTCTCAGAAATTACCGTTTATGCTGGATTGGTGTCCTTCCGAAATGCATTTCACATAATGTAAAAAATTATATAATAGTATTTTTTATATATAATTATAATATTTGTGAACTTCAATGCCTTTTAAGTGGATTCTGCACTTTTAATTCGTCATTCATTGAAAAAAAATTTGCTATATTCTTGGAGCAGTATGCTTGAGTATATTACACTTGTACCCTCGAAAATCAGATTTCTGTATTCTCGGCCGAGTTTAATATGTTATTTTCCAAAAAGAATACTAAATTTAGTTAAACTTTATTAATGAGCATCTTGAATTTTATTTTCATGCCAACCCATTTGTTTAGTATAAAGGAATATAGATTTTGTTATAGTGTAATGCGTTATGTTTAATAGCGTTTAAATTATGCTTATATGACCTTTGTTGTAGGAATATTATAAGCAAAGATATGGAGAGGTATATTTACGAACAAAGCTAATATGACTGAATGAAAATAGGCGTTTCAAATTCATATAAAAGTATTGTTAAAAAAGAATACTTTTTAAAAAGTAAAATAAAATTTTAAGGTTAAATAAAGCTTATAAAAAATTGTTTTCTTTTATAAGGTGGAGGTGTTTCGTTAAATATCTCATAAACAGGATATGAAAATTCATTGAAAAAAAATGGTTTAAGGATAACTTCAGTTTAAAGTATGTTTATTTTATTTTGTTGGTTGGAAACATTTTCCGTATCAAAAGAAAAAATAAACATCAAAATAGTAAAGAAACTCTTTCAAGAACTTCGAGGAAGAATATTTTTTATGTATGGCTTGTAAAACATGTTTGGAAGGCGTTCTTTGGATTAATTTAAATAAATGATTTCTAAAAGAATTTCAATTCTTTTCACAAATTCAAGCAAAAATTTAATTTTAAAAACCATAAAAAGATTAAAATATCAAATAAAATTTTAGAAAATTTTCATATTTATAAAAAATATTTAAATTCAAAAGAAATTTGTTGAATTTTTTGATTAATATGAAAATCCAGGCAGATTTTAAAAAATTCTACATTGAACGTAGTTAGTTAGGAAATGATTTGATGATTTTCAGAAAATTTTCGCTCCACAAACTATTTATTCCATGTAACAGGGATTATAGCTTTGCAAAGCTTTAGCTTGTAACATTTGCAATTAATAGATAGATATGTTTACTGATTTACATTTTCTAAAAGTTTTTTTCTTTTCAAGTTTTTACTTATATTAATAACTAATTTATTTGTTATTTTCGAAGTGTTCATGTAAATATACTGACATGAAAAAAGTATATATAATATTTGAAAATATGTTAGAAATTTATGAAAATATTTAATTGATGACTTGTTCTAAAAAAAGCTTTAAATACTCAGTGAAATAAATTTCTCTAAAAAAATTGATATAAGAGATTGGAATAGCCATTTTGTTTAGGGAAATTGCTTTCAATTAATACATGCCATTAATAAAGGTCCTGTATAGTAAGAAAAGTTTCTACTATAGAATTTGCAAAATTTAGTTGATCTGAAATTCATGAAAAATGTGAGGCAAATCTATTTTCTTTTGTTTAATATCAAATCTGCTTGGTGTATCAGGAAAAGGATTGTATTCGAAGAAATAGGTATGAAGGAAAATAAATATATCTGGAAAATCGGAAGTTTTCATGCTTAAAGCAAAAGATACTCATGGTAAAAAGCAATAAAATGTTAATTTAGTTTCAGGGTGTAAGGTAAAAATGCTCTGAGGTTTTAAAAAAATCAAGCTTAATCTGATTTTTATCATACAGTCTAAGCTGCATTTTATCAAAATTTGGCATCGTATAGCCGCAGGCTTTTTCAAATACCTCTGAATATCCATATGTTATTTATAACCCTGTATATAATAGATAAATTCTTATTCTTTCTTTAATCAATCTCTTTACATTCATATTTCATCTTTCTATCAAAATAAACGCTGATAAAATAATGTGACCTTAAAATAAAAGCGACTCTATAATGTGACCCCAAATAAAAGCGACTCTATGAAGTGGCCTTATATGTGCTATTGCAATACTCTCTATATTTACATGCATTGCCTTCCAATTTCACGCATACAAAGCGTCCTTCAGTCTTTTCTTCCTCTTTTCTTCAATCTTTTAGACATTGCATCTTATAAAAAAATCATTTAAAATCATTACGTTACATGTGATTAATGTTGTTTTAAAAGCAAAAATAAATCAGAGCAGAAAAAATAATAATGAAATCAATTTATATCTTTAAAACAAATAAATCTCATTGAATATAAAAAGATTTCGCTTTCAACATGAACTCTTTCCAACGCCGTTATACACGTTTTCCCTTTTTTTCAAGGTATCGCTGACCTCAGAATGGGAATTCTAAATAAAGAAACCTCAAAAATAAAAAGATTGTGTTTATTTACCAACCACAACCAGTTTGAGCCGCCTGACCAACAAGAAAGCGGCATCTAATTTTTCTTAATTGCTCTCGCTTTTTGAACAATTATGATCGTACTTGAATAATAAATTAAAAATAGATCAATTTTTCCCCCAGATACCTAAAAATAACTTAAGGAAATAACAAGAAGGCAATCTGTCTTTTCCCTGTTACTTATTGATATGCTATCTTCTTTACATTATATAACCCTGCCGACTCTTGTCCCATGGTCAGTGGTTTTTGTAAACCGACAAACACACCCTTTAGATTCTTGATGTGACCTTATTCAGGTGATGATTTTGATGCTGTTTTAATTGCTTAGTGTCTATCGAGGCCTCGAACGAAACACCTAGATGAGTAAGAAAAAAATCATTAATACATGCTTTACTTCCATATGTTGTGGCAAAAAAATGCATTTCAAGGTAAAAACGTGGATGTAACCTCAGAAGAATAAATAATTCATGATAAAAAGTTTGAACACGTGAAATGAAATTAACTATTTGGAGTTTATAGAAAAATTCTACCAATAATGAAAAATTAAAAGGTTTTCTATAATTTTTACCATTTTCGATTGAGGCTTTGAGACGGAAGTAGGGAAATTGTTTGTATTGTTCTGATTAACTTCTCCAGGAACAAGGCGTTTCCACATATCTACCAGTAAATAAATTGGAATGCGTGCGTCATTTCAAAATCTACGTCTAATGGAATTGATAATAGTTATTATTTTTAATTTGTCAAGATCTTCGTATAATTTAATAAACGAAGCCGACAAACAATAGGTGAAGAGTCATATTTGATTACTTAAAAAACGACAAAAATTATCAATGATCAAACCATCTGAATGCATCTGCTCACGAATAATTTTGGAAAGTATTCTTTATTCTACTTTTTTTCCAATTCGGCACGTAGTCAACAGGAATAGCAGTTTTTTTTTTTTTTTTTTTTTTTTTTTTTTTCAAAATTGAACACGAAGGGATGAGCTTTAGGTTAAAAAAACAGAAAATAAATTTGATTTTTGGAAAACAAAAAGATGCATTTTATTCCTATACATTAATTATTACTAAATACGGGGGAAATTCAATACAAATCTCGGAAGAGATATTACAGTTGAAACTGTTATTGGAACTTCAGTTCCAATATTAAAAATCTGGGAATGATTGGATTCATAATATTTCAGTTTACAGCTAAAATAAAAAAGAAAGCTGTTTACTCTTTCAAAATTTCATCCTTCTGAAATGTTATTTTTGAAAAGTGTGGACTGTAACCGAATTGATAATAAATAAAACAGCGCAAGCCGAATATGTTATTCCTAGACTAGGTGTAAATTGACTTACTCTAAGCCGAAATCGAATCGTCTTTTTCTTCGCACAGGATATCGAATGGATTTCCCAAATAAGCTGGAGCGTATGCTTAATTACCGTGGCTTGAACATAAATTGTATTCAACATGACGATTTCCTATCAACTGACATTTGAGATATTATATCTAGGAGATATTAAAAGAACATGTTATCTTTTTTAACAACTTAATATTAGATAACTTAAAATTAAATAAGTGGGCAGGTTTTTTTAAATTATTATAATATTTTTAAATTGTTTTTCTTTAAATCTGACTAAACTACAAGCTGGCATCTAAATAGTTTGCAGGTTTATGTTTATTTTTCATTTAATCTTATAGGTATAAATTTGGTATTCCTGATTCCTCAAAAACATTTTAATTGAATTATAACCGATGATAAAGTTGCATTACGTTAATGACTTTTTACTTGCTAATTTTTTATCGCAAAGGAACCTTCCTAATTCTCAAGAAAGCATAGTGTCTTTACAAACGTTGTTATCTGAGTAATGACTGTCCATCTTTCAAATGAATATGATTTTTTGGATATACTACAACTTTACTTACATACTACTTATGCATACTTCTCAGTTAATAAACAGAATTTTTTCCTTGGCTTCTAACAATAGAAAAATTCCATAACTAAATGTTTGAAGAAATATTACAAAAGGTTCGAATTACGTTGCACAAAATAGACTATCGTTAAAAATTATGCAAAATAAGTATTTTTTTAAAACTTCCAGAATTCCGAAAATATTTTATAACTAAATTAACATCATTAAAAACACAATTTTCAAATTTTTATAAAGATTCAAAAATTGTTTTTCTGCAATAATATGTTGAGGAATTGTTGAATAGAAAACCAGCAGCTGATTTAATATTTTAATTTTTTTAATTTTTAACAGCCCAATGTATGCTTGTTCCAAACTTGGCAGCACTGGATCGAATGGTCAGTGCAATGAAGTGCTAAAGAAACACAGACACTCATGCACAATCTTCTTTATTATTGAAGCAGAATAAGGAAGTTTGAGAAATATCAGTATCCTTAATTTTGCAAATTATCAGAAGTGTTTATACGAGAACTGATCGGGTTAAAAAATAAGAGTCATTGTGAGATTATTCAAAAACCCGGTATATTGAAGAAAACTAATAAACTAAATATTTCTTTTATAATCAACCTTATAAACGTATACAGTGAAACTCGTTTATTAAGTAGCTTCGCCTTGATGTCGACTTCACATATTCATTTCAATGTGTAAAAGAAATCTCTTAATAACATAGTAGGTATCGAAAGAGCTGCGATTAAAACCAAAGAAAAAATACTTTTTTATGGAAATGAGTCCCTTTCATGGTCATAAGGATCCAAAATTAATCTCGCGACAATCGATACTGACAGGATAAGTAAAGAAAATAATTGTTTGGACATTTCTTTCAAACTTACCCTAAAAATAGAGAAAAGTAGGAAAGATTATTGAAATAAAATCATTTTAATTTCCTCTTTTTGGAATAAAATTAGCCAAAGCTTTACAATGTAATCACTAATTACTTTTTAAGATATCTTCTGATACAAAAATATGTGGATTAAGAAATATTTATATACGTTTGCTCAGGAAAGATTATTACGATAAAAAATTTGCAATTATCCACATATTTTGTTCAGTTATTTAAAAAGAAAAATATATAATTTTAATATTAAATGATTTGAAATTCTGTTAACATTGCATGCTATTAACCATAATAATGTACTTAGTTGATAAATGATATCTCATTAAAAGTTAAATAATATTCTATGAAAAAAATTATAATAAATAATTAATCATATTTTGATAGAAGATTCACAGTTTGCAACAAATTATCGATCCAAAAAATGCAAATTTATTGGGTTGTTCGGAAAGTAATTTCGTTTTTTTTTTGTCAAAATGAAAAGAAATTTTCGTTTAATGAATAAATTATTTATTAAATTATAAAATTGCCATTCTGGTCTAATACCTTTTGCCATATTTTTGGTAGTAACATGATTACACGCTCATAAAAGTTTTGGTCTTTGCTGTAAAAAAAACTGATCGAGGTGGTTTTTGGCCTCCTCATTTGAAGGAAAAATTTTGCAAATCAATTCTGGTACTGATGTACTGTTAACACATCTTCTCCACACATATTGGCTAATTTATTTCTGGCTTGACAGCATTTTTACCTTTTATATAGCAAAAAAGAAAAAAATGACGAATATGCTGTTTATTGCTCTCCATATTTAAAAGGGCACCATCCAAAAACTACTGCGAAGAATCAGCTGCACTTTTTCACACTCAAGCCTTGCTGTATCAGCTCTTAAAACATAAAATGATTTTGCGGTTTAAGTATGAAATTGGGTGCAAAAAATACAATTAAATCCTCTGTCGGGAAAAAACGAAATTACTTTCCGAACAACCTAATAATTTAATGTCACTTAAGGAAGCCTCCTTAAACGTTTTTTTATTGTCGTAATTAATTAGCTTAAGAACGCCAAATCATAAAATTTCTTTTCTAAATAACAAAGTACTTTATATTTTTAATTACGTAATCTATGTCAGAAAATGCATGTCATACAGTAACCGTGATTATATAAAATAATAGTATTCAGTTAAATATTTTTATTCTTCAAAAATTTTAAATGAAAATCACTATCTTTACTTATTTTTTTACTACTGATATTCTTCTGTGTTATACTTTTTAAACGTTTCATGTCCTTATATTTTTTTAATCATGTAATCAATATTACAAAATACAATTCATACAGTAAGCGAGTTGATATAAAATATTTTTTTTTTCTTTTTCAATAAACTTAAGTGATTTTTTCTGCCTAACTTAATCAATATCAAATCCAATCAGTATCAAAAATTTCAAAAATTGCATAATGCTATAATTTAGATTTTTTTGATATTTTTCTCATCCAAACTCATATAATTTCTTCAAGCAAACAATATAAAATTTTGTTTGGGATCTTTTCCGGATGTACTATAAACAGCTCTAAAATCCGGCCCTAGGAAGTAATCTCGTTTCCTGTTTGAAATGAGAATCAATGGTATCTGTAACAATGCGGTCAAGATATCCTTTTCCTTTTTATATTCTAAGGCATTCAGAAGGACTGCTGCTTTTTTTTATATATATGAATAACTTTATAAAATATTTAATCTGAACATTTAACGGAACTAAAATTTTAATGCAAATAAAGTATGTTATGAAAACTGAAAAAAATAAAATATCTGCTCTTTAAAGGAGTAAAAATAATATAAATGTTTTGTAAATGCTTTATAAATAAAACGGAAAGCTCACAAATAAGAATGTTGAGTTTTATGACAGAAGCCACAATTTTATATAAATTCTACATCTTTAAAATTAAAGCATTTCTTCTCCATTTATTTATTTATTTAATTTGCTTCCTTTTCATTGCAATTTCGGATATTTTCGTCGTTATTTTCTTTTCTATTTTTTTTCTTATACTTGTCATATTTTTTACTACAATTTTACTACATTTTTACTACTGGTTTCAACGAAAAAACGTCAAATGGAACAAATATTTATATTTTTTTATACGGCAATTGATTTTTTTTTTTTGTTAGGGCTCACCATCTGAATGATAGTTGACATGACATCAGCACAGAACTGGAGGTCAGAATCTTAATGATCATTACCATCTACAGCCAACACCCCTCCCCCTTCCGGAGGAAGAGTTCTTGTCATTGGGATGGAAGTAAATCGATTCCAAACCATTATCATATCATCAGAATAGGTCAAAATCCACTTCTTAGGCTCTCTCTCACAAAATAAAACAAATTACAAATAAATAATTGTTATTTATATTATTTAAAGGGACTTAAAGTATTACAAGTACATACATTTACTAAATATTAATTAGTTACAACAGAATGGGAAGAATGTTAATTTATCACAAGCTTTATAAAGTACAGATAAACACAAACTTTACAAATTTTTGAGATATATTAACCTAATCATTACAAATAAGATTTAATTCAATAATTAACCCCCCCCCCCTTTGAATATCTTCAGTTACCTAAAATTTTTAAGCAAAATGATGTATTCGTTTAATATTTTTCTTTTTGTTTTATAACGCTAAATTGGATACTGTCAAATTTTTTATTTTATACCAAACATTGCTGCTTGTCCGATTTCATCAATTCAGAAGAAAATAATAATTTTTCCTCACTGTGTCTAATTAACATTCTACAGAAAATGTTACTAATTACAAGCGAATTCATGGCCTGTTTTAGCATTTTACTTTTTTTTTCTAGAACTTCCGCATTATTCCGTTGAGATTGGAGCGGAATATGAATTCGTTGTTTCGAATTACCTCCATCACATTGAAAAGGTGTTGATGCAATGTCTATTTTTTCTAGACGTTTTATTTACTTTGATTTAATTATTATTTTTTTTTACTTTCTTTAGATGAAAAATGTAATAAAAAGTTTTGAATAAGAATTTAAGATCGTTATTTTTTTTAATAATCATTCATTCTTAGTCAATAATCATTCACTCACCAAACACTCTTGGAAGTATATTTAAGTTTCTGCTTAATATTTCGATTTCTTTTGCTTTAAACTAAATTTTAAATTCTCAATATTAACAGGATCTTATCATATTCGAAGAAATCAATGTTTTTCTGAGACCCTAATATTTTAATATCAATATTTTCTTAGCCTTCGAAATCGTTTTAAGTTTAGAATCAGTTAAAAATTATTAAAATATATTTATTCTCGTTTTACATTGATAGGAAAGATTTTTTATGCCTAGAAAGTTTTTATGAAAAGCTTAAAATATTTATTATTTAATCATATCTTTTAATTATTAATTAAGAGGAAATTAAATGTTTATGAAATTAGAAGTCCATTATAATATTTTTTAAAGAAATAAATTATGTATTTAAACTACACTATCATACAGATTTGAGAATATTTTATGCATTTTGTGTTATTATTCACTAGATTTAAATTATATATTATCATTTAATTCCATTTTTGATTATAAACTTATTAAGAAATATATTATCGTTTCTATAAAAAAAAAATTTTTAATTAGCATAATAAACATAATAGCATAATAAACTTAGTAAATAGCATAGCACCATTACTTAAACGAATCACTTACCTGTTAAAAGTAATAGCTGTCATTGACATGAGAGAGGCTGCAACATTTCCATAAAAAAAGAAAGGAAATAGGGTGCAAAGTTCGTCTCCGAGAATCCATTCTTTATATATATAGCGTGTTGCCGTCAGAGGAAGACATACAGCACAAAACAGAAAATCAGCAACAGCGAGGCTGACAACAAAAGCAGTGGTAGCATTATGAAGTTTGCGACATCTCGTCAAAGCAATTATGGTCATCAAGTTCCCCACACAACCAAGAAAGATAAATAAAATGCAGCAAAATGTAGCCAGAACACATGTCGCAGTTGATGGCCTCTCTGGTAAAATCTGTGGATAATTCGTGAGATTCATTGGTAGCTGAACTTTTTTCAGCTCTGTAATACTATAATCCATTGGCGAACTCATTTGATAACCAAAGAAGAAACATTCTGCAAGATCCAGTTTCTAAAAGAAATTCCTTTAAGTAAATTTCTCAATAATTTCAGTTTCATTAATTACCATCCGATATTATTTCATGCAATATCCAGATTCATAAATAATCCACACATTTTTTAAACAAACTCTGCTTATTATTTTCGAGAACAAAGTCGGATTTCCTCAATAAACTGGCAAAAGTCTTCCGTTCATCTGCATATGTATTTAATTACACCCGTGGCATTCACAACACAGATCGCAGGATGTGTGGAAGATGTCTATGAAACAAAAGCATCCCGAACGAATCCTCTGAGAAAGTGATTCTAATGGAGAGCATAATCGGAGAAAGGATATGCACAAGACCGAAAAACCGGATAAAAAACAAAATAAAAACTGCATGGGCGCCCAAGCTTTGATTTGAACGAAGCACTTTCTCAGTATATCGCGGTAACATCTCATCATAATATCCGGTGTGATAGTTTCTTTCTGTGCCTGGCGTGGCTTTATCACCAGCATCGGAAAATTGCTCACACGCATTTCGGTTAGTGCTCTGGAGCCGCGGTCATTGTTTTGGGAAGAAGCAGTATAGTGGCCCGTTGATTGGTATCGGCTGCCAAGTCAAGCGAAACCATTCCTGTGTGGTCACGAAAGACGGACTAAATAAGGCAGTGCCTTTTTGCCACTTATTGTTGGCAACAACATTGGAAAAGAATAAATGAAAACAATAAAGTGGAGGTTAGCTTTTTTGAGTTACTGGAATGGTTGGATTGAGGTTTCTCTGGAAATGAAATCCAATGAACCTGACTAATTATGCCACTGGAGAAACAAAATGCTAGTTATGAAAAAGAAAAAATAATAATACGATTGTTAACCTCTCTTCAATAGCTTCTCCTGGTGGCATAAGGTATTTTTATCAGAGAAAAATTCATTAGAAATGCTTAGTCATGAAATGTATTATAATAAACTTTCGATGCATAATGCCTCTTCAAACTAAAAAAAAAACCACCAGGATGTTATTTATTCAAACCGTTAGAAAGAGTACGTTTCAAAGCAAAAAAACTTTACTCGTTTTAAAATTAATTCATACTTAACAGGAATACCAGCAATTTCACTTGCCTGTACCTGCTTCATATATTAGAAAAAAAACAAAGTACAAAACATTTACCACAAAATGATTTATATTCAATCCTTTACGAAGCTTTAAGAAACAAAATCTAAATTATTAATCTAAAGATTTATGATAACAAGCATTTTTAGTCTCAAATGTCCCATTTATATATATATAATGTTTGAAATTAATATTTTGTAATTGGCCTGTGCAGAAACCATAGGTTTCTAACTTCATATTGGCACTTTTAAGCGATTATATAGGCTATTAAAAGGCAACTTTCTTTGTTCAGATAATAAAATTAAAGGCAAGTTCTTTGGCATCAGATAATAGTCCCTTAATTTAATATTTGATGTAGACGCCTAAATATGAATTGCTAATAAAATAAGAATTCCAGCAATACAAAATTCAGATGATATGCAAATTGATGCACGTTGAAAGATTCGAATACATACATAAATAAAATAAAAAGGAATTTTTTTTGAATACATTATTTATTTCTAAGGAATATTTCCCAATAGGTGTAGGTTTCATGATCCGCTTTCATATCTGTAAGAGAACCTTGATATTCAAATTTTTTTAAATAAAATATTTGAAATCTGCAACTTAGATTTTGGCAACGATAGTTAGAAGGAATAAAAAACTGCTTAGAGTCTAAATGTTACAGATCTAAAGGCCGAACGCTTGTATTAAGAAACGAAAGAAAAAAGAAATATTTATTCAAAATTTATAAAATATATGACTTTGGACCTGGCTTAATAAAATATAAAGAAATATTTATTCAAAATTTGTGAAATATATGACTTTGAAGCTGGTGTAATGAAATATAAAGCGATACAATAAAGTTGACAAACTTATCAAGGAAAATATATTGTTAATTCAACGAACTCATAATTTAAAAAGCAGTTTTAAAAAGGGCATAAGACAGATGATCACATTAAAAAGGTTTAAAGTGTTAGTTCATAGAATTATACCAAACAGCTAATGAAATGCAACAATAGATATTATTTAATTGTGAATTCTGTGCACATGTTTAGTTTTTTATTTTTACTTAAAATATAAAAAGTAAGTTTAGTTGTTGTTACTTATAACACTTGCAATAGACAAGGCCTCTGACGAGTGATTTTAAGCCGATTTAGTGCATTAGCTTCTGAGGGTACTGTATATCCACCACGAGAACACTTCCAGACAAATGTATATGTTTATAGTGGCGGTTAAAGAAACAGCCTACTGGAGGAAGAGTTCCTTACGCATAAGTAGAACATTCAAATTTCTTACATTAGCATGTTTAGCACCAAACTTGCATATGTGCTATTACTGTATTTAATTTTTAAAAAATAATTGAAAAAATAATTTACTGAGCTTAAAATCATTAGAATGCTCGTATTAAAAATATCTGATATTCCTGTCATATGTATAGAAAGAACAATTTAAATCAAATAACATAACATAATTAGTTGCATGTCTAACGATTGCACAGGAAAAGAAAAAATAATGATTAAGAAATCTAGACTAGAATCATGCATAATAAAAAAATTAATCGTCTTCATTTCATTTGTTTTAAATTTATGTAAGTATTTAATTAATATTAAATTATCTGGAACAAACATGAGGTAATTTGACATAAAAACAATAGTGCAATTAATCGTAATTATTTCGAAATATTTAAAGGTTATTTATATTATACTATAAAGTAGGATATTTATTTTTAAATATGCTTGAAATTGTTCGTAAAAATTTATATTTATTTATTAATTTTTGAAGGATATACAATTTTACGAAACATAAAATTAACAATTAACATGCTATCAATTTTTAGATTTTTAAAAAATTAACATGTAACTTATTTTTAATATTCCCCAGCTTTCCGCAACATAATTCATTTCCAAAATTTTATATGTAAAAGTGTTCTGAATTTGAAAATAATTCAAGTGTTCATCCAGCTGCGTGCCGTAATTCCTGAACTTAAAGGAAAATCCAATTGAATAAACCCACTATCATTTTACATAATTTGCCACAAAAACGCTGTAATAATTTGTTTTATGATAGTATTCCAAATGACTATTTATTAATTTTCCCAAGCATGAAAATGAAATCTATTTCAAAGAAAACTTTTTTTCACAAACTTTTTTCTCAAATACTAAAATGACAAATAAGCTTTCCTTTTCAGTGTAAATCAATAGTCTTAAACAGCATAACAATAAAAGATTCATAAATTCCTTTATTCATTTTATAAATTAGGGTTAAAAATTCTTCAAGCCCGATGTCGCTTCAAATTGACGCTAAGGAAAGAAATTTCCCCCAGACTTCGTATGATTCCTCCTACTAGAAATGGATCATCCCAACAAAATCCTGTTTCTATAACACCCACCGTAAACACAGGCATTTTTCTGGAAATGTTCTCATAGTGGGCAGGCACGAGAGGTCCCTGAGTACACATGGACAGAAGTCTGACATCTAGCTCATATGAAGATGACTCTCACTTTTACAATCCCTTTTGACAGAGAAGGGACTGTTTCACACATCTGACAGTTAGAACACATAAATAACATAACGCCATCCCGTGCCCCCAGTGCCTATAACACTAAGTTATCTAACCTGTTAGAAGGGCACAGAATGGAAGGAAAAAAAAGGGGGGAAGAAAGAGATAAGAACAATAAAGAAAGAAAGAGACGACATACCATCCAGGTATCTCCGGAGAAAATCCAATTGGTGTCAAATCCTACAAGACTGTATTCAATTTTTTGACGAGGTAATAATAAGATGGGGGAAACAATAATACTTAAACAAATACTGACTATTGGTTAAACATACAGCGTAATAAGAATGCTAACTAAAAAGAAGAGATTGATAAATTACATTGAGAACATCTGTTTGACATAACACAGAGTAAAGAGCAACCATGTCCGAAGAAGGACTTGAATCAGGGAAGCCCAGATCACGGGAAAGACCCGCTACTCCTAGGAGAGGATGCCGGTAAAAGTTAGTGAAAAAATGTCAAAAGAGCTAAACTTAATATTAACTTTAGCAAAATATGATATATGCATGATTAAACATAAAATAAATTTCATATTTTAAATAATAATTTATAGATATTGATATTAAAACTCAAATATTTTGCTTAAATTCATTTTGATACTTGTATTAAAAATCTCAGAAAAATAGCACGGTAAAGAAATTAATGTCACATTTTGTAATGCTATTTTTTATCAATTTTAAGATTATGTAAAATTATTTTTGTGCAGAAATTGTGTTCTAGTAACAGAAAACAAACAATACGATAAAAAAAAAAGATTTTGTTCGTTCATTTCAAATTATCCATTACTAATTATTATTTTCTTCCCACTTGAAACGCAGACACTTAATGAACGTACGACTTTTTATTTAGATAAATTTCTCTTGTAATTAAAATTTCTGATTTTTAAAACGTATTCAGAAATTCGCTTCTTGATTAGATGCGTTACTGAAAATATCTTTCAAAAAATTGTTGATTTTTACTAGTTTTCTCATCATATTTCTGACTTTCGCTCCACAAACTCCATTTCTTTTACTGCCTCCTTTAGAAAGATCTAAACGCTTTTTGTTCGTTGCTTATTTACAATCGTCATTTCTTAATTAAAGAAATTTTATATCATGTGAAAGATGTAATTCTGGAAAAATAATTATTTTACAAATAAATTTGTTATCCATAATTTTTTATACTCCCTTAAAGCAGATAAAAAAAATTGTGTTCTGTTTGCTTTAGATCTTTTTCTTTTAATCATAAATATCATCTTTCGTTTTAAATTGCAGAATTACAGTGTTTATTCTTGATTTTCAATTGAGTAAAAATAAATAGAATTAATGGAAAAAGAAAAGTACTCTTTACAAATAAAATTAAAAGTGTATCAACAACTGACAGATTTTCTGCTAAGAAAATTAATTTCACACACACACACAAAGAAATATATTGTCTAAAGATACATTATAAAAACTTCAAGGCCAAATAGTAATGAGATGCGACGACTGCTTTAATAGAAAATTTTTCTTCTATTCTTGTGGATATATAGTTTTTCATTTACTTTTACTTTCAAAGTTTAGAATGAATAAAATTTTGACCGAAAATATAATAAAAAGTATCATATGAAACTTAAATGTTTTATTAAAAAATTAAACAGTTCAAAAAAATTTTTAAGAAAAAACTGCTAAAACAGTTTTCGTGTTTGATTTATGAGCACTTACAATTGCCTACTGAGAACATCTTCATTTATATTCTTTTCATAAAACACGATAATATGCTTTATCCTTCAAACATGTTTCGGTTTTCATCTTCATTTATATTCTTTTCATAAAACACGATAATATGCTTTATCCTTCAAACATGTTTCGGTTTTCATCTTCATTTATATTCTTTTCATAAAGCATTGTAATATGCTTTATATTTCAAACTTGTTTCAGTTATAAAATACTTTAAATTCAAGTTGTTATGGTGTTGTAACATCCACTTTTATGTAATTCAGGGAAAATATCTATATTGGATGCAATAAATTGCATGATAAGATAAAGAAGAATATTATATTGTATTAGGTTGGTGCGTATGAAATGTCGGATTCTCTTTACATGCGGACGTTTGTCTCCCTGTTTTCGTTATACTTTTGTCTTTGGCATAACCTCATTCATAGTCGTATTGTCCATTGCCAGAGACTCATTTCAGCAAAATAGGTCTTCTCGAAGGTCTTCCCCTTTGTTATTTCTTTTGAGTTTATTGCCGATATGAATTCTGCCGACATTCGCGTCATTTTCTTATATGAGTACAAACTTGGTAATAGTGCTGCAAAAGCTGCACGCAACATAAACCAAGCGTTTGGGGAGAATACGGTTAACGATCGGAAAGTGCAGCGTTGGTTCGAAAAATTTCGGACTTGCGATTTTTCACTGCAAAATGAGCCGCGCGGAAGACCCAAAACGTCTGTGAAGAATGATGACCTGAAGGCTCTAGTGGAAGCGGATCCAGCCGTATCCACGAGGGAACTTGCTATCAGGATGAAAGTTGACCATACAACGATATTGAGACACCTTTCTGAGATTGGCAAGGTTAAGAAGATGGACAAGTGGGTACCGCACGCACTGACAGAGCGAAATAAGCTGGAACGAACTGGAATATGAAGTTTTGCAGCATCCACCATATTCACCGGATCTCTCGCCGACCGATTTTCATTTTTTCAAGCATTTAGAGCTGTTTTTAAGGGGCAAACACTATGAAAATGAAGACAGTCTAAAAAACTCGATATCAGAGTTTATTAATTCTAAAGACCAAAATTTTTTTAAGACAGGCATCTACGCTTTAAAATCTCGTTGGGAGAAGTGTATTGAAGCGAATGGAGCATACTTTGATTGAATAAACAGCTTTTGAAGAAAGATATGCAGTTTTATACAATCACTTAAGAATCCGACATTTCATACGCACCAACCTAATATATAAATGAATTTATTAATAATTTAATCACGAAGCTGAGATTTTTTCCACTTTTAATCAATATTTATTCTTTTTTGCATTTAAAAATTCAGATTCAAATAAGAATAATTAAAATTAGACAGAAACTGCAAAATATCAGAAAATTACAGAAATAAAACTACACTTTTAGTAGTAATAAGTTCCTCTTGCACTCTGGTAGAGAACAAAATACGTTTGTACCATAGTAGACAAAAAAAAATCACATTTCTAACATTGTAAATAATAAGCCACATTTATACCATGATAAATATATAAAAATGCTTAAGTATATCCAATTTCATTGAATGTTGTGTCATTTTATTTACTTTTCATTTGATAATTATTTCTTATTCAGAATCTGCATGGATATTCCATAGCCAGCCTTATTTTTAAGAAAAAACCCACAGAAATTATAATATTTGTTTTATAATTCAAATCGACGTTTATTATCTTATTGACTAATGAAATTGTGCATTTTTGACGATTCAGTTGTTGCTTCAACATAAGTAAATATTATTTAAACCCTATGAGGATTGACCACCCGGACCCTTGTTCGACAGGGGCCTGGCTCGGGTGTTTGGGGCGTTAAATGAATTTAAATGGGCGCTCTTTGAGATATAAGTTTTACCCCTTAAACTCTTTTAACTCCCCCCCCCAAAGCGTTTGAATCGGGCCCCGGTCGAAAGAGGCGATATCTGGTAATCAGAGCACCTAAGGTTAAAATTAAATATATCAATTTTTAGTTATATAACACAGTTTTGATGTTTTCTTTTCGTCAGTCATATTTATTATGTATTTAATTGTACTAATTCCGTGACTTTTACAATTTTCTTCAAACATAGAATCAAGATATTTTCTTTTTAAAAAATAAAAAATAAAACAAAATGCTCTATCCAATTTTACGAACAAGCTACCTTTGTTAGTTTTTTAAAAAAACAATATATTTTAAAATAATAATATTCTAAAAAATTGTCAAATGTCCAATGAAACAATGAAAAAAACAGAAATAAATGGAACATGAATATTAGAACAAAGAAAAATCATTCTAAATCTCCATTCTTAAGTATTATTGGGTGGTTGTCATGGTAACCTGAATTTACAAATTGAAAAAATAAGTAAAAAGAAAATTTATTTTAAATATCAGCAAATAATGCATTCCTTTCCCTCCTCTTTTTACCTTCAAAAAATCTTTATAATGCTTAAGCAGAAAATAGTTTACTACGGTTTTCTCTGTTAATGGAAATTCTAATGCCTGACTATTTTAAAATATATGTCAAAAAAAACAAACATAAAACCTTCAATTACAGGTTAGTTAAGAAAAATAAAAGTTGCCTGTTTAAATAGAACTGATTAACAAAAACTTTAAAATGGATAGGAAAATATCGAAATTTTTGCTAATATTCTTTTACTGCTCAAACTTAATTGTTTAGTTTCGTAGAAGTTACAGTAAAAAATTAGTTAGATTAATTTTACTTACATTTTTCACCGATTTCAGCAATTTTTTGCCTTGGCACTCTAATATTGAAAGAATATCGCAAAATTCAGCCTTTTCTCTCAAACTATAACTAAAAACAATTTGCCGTTGGAAAAAAAATCTACATTTTGAGTATTTTTCTTTTGCTTTTTAAATTTTAATGAGCAAATACATTGTATAGAATGATTATCGAAAAAAAGATTTTATGTGAGTGTGTGTGTGTCTTAGAATCTTTAAATCAAGCATCATTTTACTTTTAGGATTTTTACGTTCCTTAACCATACATAACCTGACTTCCAAGTTTTTCTAGTATTCATGAACTTGTGATCTGATTTAAATAAATACTTCAACATAGATTAATTATTTGCTTTCTTTTAAAGCTTTTTTGCTTATATTTAAAACGAAAATTAATTTCTGAATATAATACTCTAAGAATCTTACGGCGATTATATTTCAATCTAATAACTATTATTGAATTCTTCACAATATAAAAATAAAACGAAACTTTTAATTCATTTGGAAATCTCTGACTAAACTCCAAGGAAATCTTTTATTTTTATCTTTATTTCAACTTAGTTATTTCAAATAAAAGTCGTTTACCTAGAATTTAAGAAAAATAAAAATAAATAACTAGAAAGCAAATTTGCCATTTTAAAAAATTAAATATTTAATTCATTTCAATAAAAGTTTTGAACTTCAACCATTTTATTTTTTTAAATTGTTTGTTTATGATTAATAAGTCGTTGGAAAGGAATGAAATATGTCAGGGAAACTGTTACAAAATCATATTTTCTATAGTTAACGAACTTTATAAATCAATTGATGCTTGTTTTTTTTTCCTTACAATTCATGTAGTCGCCATAAAAATGAACTTCCGACAAATGAATCTCTGATAGAAGAAAAACTATATGAGCTGGAATATAAAAAAGTAAATATAAAATAAAAGAATGCGTTTGTAAGGAAATTTTAGCAACAAGCAAAATATATACTACTACAATATTTTACTAGGCAACTCTTTTCTTTTCTCTTCTCAATAGTTTTAAATTTATCAATAATAAACTCTTATATATTGATTTAGTACTTTTTTACTGATAAGTTTTCAGGTTCTCTATTTACTTTCATTTAACTGTTACCTAAATCAGGTAATTCATCAAGGGTGACTGATACCAGAAATACTAAGAAAAAGTCACGGTGTAAGTAAATAGGTACTTCCTTAGAGGAGTATTGTAATGTTTCGGAATCGAGATATCTCCATCCAATGATAGAAAGCTCCTTTTGCATGAAGATTTGGGTTTTGGCATAAAATATAGCTGGTTGTTCAGTAGGACTCCAAACATATTCTCTCACTGCCGTTTATAGTTTAGATAACTCCAGACGTTTGGATAAGGCTGATGTAAGTTTTATTGCTTTTCATCACATTTTACCTTCATTTTAATTTATAAAAATAGTTAAAGCTGAATTTTTCCTTTGTTAACAAATTTGTTGCTAGTCTGGCAGTGATGCAAACAAAGCTAAAAAATGACTAAGAAGCATAAATCAGTGTTGAAGTTTAAGAATCGATTTTCAAGATGAAATTTTGGCAAACAGTTTTTTTAAACTGGTAGACATATATGTGCTTATAAAATAATATTCTCCAAGACCGCTTTAATCAGCAGAAAATGTTGTACTCCTTTATCATGAACCCTTGATTCCTCGATTTAGATAGATATTCTTGGCCATTTGAGATTAGAACTAACTATAGATTTTTTCATGCTATACCTCTGCAGTTTTTGAAGCTATAGTTTTAATGATAAAATCATATATTTTAACAAGATAATATTTATAATAAGGCAGACTATCTATTAATTGCGTCATGCGGTAAATATGATGAAAAAATCTTTGAAAAAACTCTTCGGACTTGGCCACTGGATCCAAAACTACCAAATTTGAGAAATATTTTTTTCCTGCTTAAAGATACTTCTGTTTTATATAATTGATCGTCATTGTTTTAGCTACTGAATTTATTTTCATATATGTACCAATTAAAAAAAATTGTGTTCATGCACGCTGCGACGTACTCAGAAGCAAATTTTAAAAATACTATCAAGAAAGATCAATCAAGTATAAAACATTGTCATGCCATGATGTTTTGGACTAAAAGTTTAAGTCTCTTTCGAATGAAAAATTCACAACATTTTTTTAATATTCAGTTGAATCTATTGGGTTGTTCGGAAAGTCATTTCGTTTTTTTTAGTGAAAATGAAAGACGATTTTCGTATTGAGACGATTTCGTATTGAAAGACGATTTTCATTTGAGGTAAAGGTTTTACCGTCCAAAAAATTTTGCAGGGACCGGAACAAATAATAATCCGAAGCCGCCAGATCTGGAGAATATGGTGGATGTGGCAGTGTATCCCATTCAAGCAGTAAAAGCGTTTGGCGAGTGACCAAACTTGTAAGAGGTCTCGCATTATCTTGGTGGAACACTACACCTTTTCTGTTGATTTACTCTGGCCTTTTCTGTTGAAGTGCATCGTTCAGTTTGTCCAGCTGATGACAGTAGACTTCGAATTAATTGTTGTGTTATCCTGTAAAAGCTGTAAAAAACCGATTCCTTTAAAATCCCACCAAACAGACAGCATCACTTTTTTTTTATGATATTGGCTTTCGAAATGCTTTGAGCCGGTTCATCTTTTCAGCTCCATGATCATTTGCGTTTGACATTGTTATATACAACGCATTTTTCGTCCCCAGTAATGATGCGCTTTGAAAATGAATCATTTTTGTGACGTTTGAGGAGCGAATCACAGACATCAACGCGACGACACAAATTTCTCTCCGTGAGAACATGGGGAACCCATATATCGAGCTTCGAGGTTAATCCCAGGCCTTTCAGGTGGTCATAAACAGTTGAATTCGATAACTTTAAGATCTCACCGATCTCACATGTTGTTATTCGCCGGTTTGCATCAACTAATGCCTTTATCTTGTCTTTATTCAGCTTCAACCGACCTTCCAGAACGTGGTGCATCTTCGACATCAAAATTGCCGGATCAAAATTTTGCAAACCAGTTCTGACACTGGTGTATTGTCAACACATCTTCTCCATACACTTCGGTTAATTTCTTTCTGGCTTGAACTGCATTTTTACCTTTTCTGAAGTAAAAAAGTAAAATATGACGAAAATGCTGCTTATTGCTCTCCATATTTAAAAGGGCACCAACCAAAAACTACTGCGTAGAATTAATAGAACTTTTTCACACACAAGCCTTGCAATATCAACTCTCAAGACATATAATGGTTATGCGGCTTAAGTGTGAAGTTGGTTTCGAAAAAACGTAATTAAGTCCTCTGACGGGAAAAACCGAAATTACTTTCCGAACAACCCAATAATTGTAAATAGATGAAGCTTATAAAAATCGTCTTTATTTTCACTTGCCGACCTTTCTTTAAAAAAATGTTTGAAACAATAAAAGTGCAATTAACAGAAAACATTCTCTAGATGCAATAAAAATAACACATATTGACAAAAGAAATTTAAAATCTTTTGAACATTTTCAAGTTCAACTTCATTATGTAGAACATTAAATTTCATTGAATTTTTTTCACATGTGCTATGCCCGTGTTAGTAATTTTAGAAGTCCATTTGATCTCATACATTTAAATCTATATTGTGAACAATAAATGAACTGCGATAAAATTTTCTTTCTCCTATGAATTTTCACCCAATCATGTTCGAATAAGATTAAACTTTGTCCTTGTAATTGAATTTCTTATTTTTTAATGATATATATAAAATCCTTAAATTATATATGTCACCGAAACAGTTCCACTTCCTTACTAACAGTGAATAATTTTGTTACTAAAAAGGAAACTAATTGTAAAAACCGAACAAAAAATTTCTTTTCAAATCAAGGGTAATGTTTCTTTGTTGCAATAATAAATTACCTACCTACCTTATTCATTCTAAGTAAAACATTGACATTTCTCTTCGTTAAAACACATAATTGATATTTTTGTTATTTTATATCAATCAACCTTGCATACTGTGATTATTAGATTACTTCCTCATTAAATAAAAACTTCTCACTTGATTTTCGTGAATGGAATAATAATTTTATTAGTTTAAAGGTATAATGATTCGATCACTCCAATCCACATTAACTATTTTAAATGACTTCGGAAATGAAAGGTAGCAATAATGTAATCAATATTTATGCAAATAAATGAATGAATTATTTGATGTGTTTTTGAAATGAGGTGCATTCCAGAATAAGATGGACATGTTTGAAAAACATCGTTTTGTAAAAACGGCAGCAGGATGTTATCAATAAAAATAATCAAGAAAATTAATTAAAATTCGAGATTTGAAAGAAAATGGGAATATTTCATCATCTTATCGTCATTGCAGCGATGTTTTCGTGTAAATATGTCCAAAATTGAATTCCAATTGCATCATTATTTTGCCTGAAAACGCATCAAGCCCTCCATGGCAATGACGCCACACCCTGCTCCCAACTGGTCATTTAACAGTTAAATGTCTTGCTATCAAGGTTATGCATTTGACACGCTGTAGTTACGGTCGAATGAAATAGCCTTAAATTTTACAGTACAATGCAATATTTCCCGAAAATTACTGACTATTATTAATTAAAGGCATTTTAGCTTAAATGGAATTTTATAATGAATTTTATGTGCCATGCCGAGATGGTTTCTTTGCTTGCTTTGAAAGCAAATAGTACGTATTAAATAGAATTTCTAAAAGAGGACATGCGGCCATCCTCACAAATTTATGACGGGTATTCATTCAGTAAAATATAAAAGTAAATATAGATTGTTGGAAAATAAAGAGTCTTACAAAGCTTTATTAATTCCTATTGATAATTAATTAATTAATATATGTGTGTATATGTGAGAGTGCGCGTTATAAATTTTTCACAATTTAATTCTAAAAAAAGCTAGATTTAGATGTTTTTATTGCGATAAATTTCAAAAATATTGCAGTATAAAAAATATTTTTACACTGTTTAAAAATCAAAAAATTATCTTTTCTATGATACCAATATAGTAGCTGTAACATTTTTTAATCTAGAACTTTGAAATATCTCGCAACAATATTTCTGTTTTAATAAATGAATCCAAAATTGTTTTCATTGTTTCGTAAAATATTTAGTCAAAGGACTTGTTTTTACCATTAAAAGCTTACGAAGGGGTCTGTTTAATATCTTAGCTTTCAAATGTAGAAATTAAGCATTTAAAAATGCTACGATATTGGGCAACTTACCACCATTAAAAAATTCATACACACAATGATTTAAACAAATGTAAGGCAATTAAAATAATGCATCTTTAATGTGAGACAATGTGACGGAATCAGGGACAGAGATTTTATTTAAGCAATTTAAATTAAATCAAATATTAAATCTGTATTTCCGACGAACTAGGTAATCGGATGGTCGGATTCCGAGTATTTTTGCATCTCTATTTGTCAAACCTTTAGGCACGGAACTATTAAACTTAGCACATTCTGTTTGTAATATATTCGTAGTAATATATACTTTGTAATATTTACATAGACAAAATACTGTGATATCCTCAGAGCGAAGCATTTTTACCCACGATCAGTGATGATATGTTCTGAATTGGTAGATTCGTTTGAGTGAATTAAGTCAGAGGATTGAGTGGAAATTTAGTCCAACGTTAGAGTGTATGTACTCTTGGATCTTTGGCAGGAGGCAGAGTCTATGGTCTAGACCGGGTGTTTTGTATTACTAGTGTACATCTAGGCTGTGTATTTATCGTTCTATGTTAATAAACGGAGTTATTTGTTATTGAAACTTCCTGACTGTGTCTCACCATACATCCACTATCTTTTAAATTCACGCAGTTAGTGATGTAACTTCTGTAACAATGTTCTGTTAGGCTTATCTTATCTGGTATAATAAAAAAAAATTGTCAATGGTCTGAATCTTGTGATAAATATAAGCATAAGTGAATCAGACAGTTTTCGTAAGAGATATCAATATTATTAAATTATTAATAACAGAATAAAGAAAAAATGACAAATGATTATTTATACAAAGACAACTCTTCAAATTTCATAATTAAATTTAAGATTCTTACTGAGGATGAAATATTTTCTAGACAAATTTACTCCCTAAGTGTTATAAATGTCCTATTATTAATAATTTCCTGGCTATTTTGGAATGCTTGAATTTTGATTTATAAAAATATTCCGATTATTTTTAGCGGAACTAAAATATGTGCTATTTATTCTTGATAAACAGGCTTTCAAGAATTTGAAGGATTTGATTTAAGCCATTTGATTCAGCACTTTTGACACATATTTTAGTTTATTTAGTAGCAATGCAAAATATTTTCTCACGTTTGTAGTCTAGAAATTTGAGAGTAAAACGCTGTTTCATATGTTGTTTTAGTTTTCTAACTATCACTTAACATCATAAGATCCATATCAATAGCATTTATTTTAACCTAATCATTTCATTAATCATCTGATTTATCAAAACTGAAAATTCACAAATTTAGAATATAGTTATCCGATGTGTCTCTTGAAGTCACAGGACAGTACCTTCGTTTAACTTCGATTTAACTTGACTCTAATGCAAAATATTTATTTTGTTACATGCTTGCATCCCTGATCTACAAACACGTACAATTCTTCATATGATAAATATAGTTTGAGCTCCTCGAAACTTTAGTGCATATTGTCTAATAAATATACTTATGTATTATTAATTGCATATCTTTGGTAAAAAAATTATTATAAAAGGGCCTATTAGTGTGTGACCTTTATCGATTAATCGCTTTGATGTGACTAATACACAAAAACATAAAAAATGTATTATGCATTTTGGACGCTTTTTTTTCCTAACCAACTGAAATCAAAATTTGACTCAGAGTTTCTGAAGTTGTCTAATTTCATTAAGTTAAGTTATTGTGTTAATGAGCTATCGAGTTTACATGTACGCAGAAGTGCAGACAGTAAACTTTTAATTGGATCCAAAATTTGATATATAATCTATAAATAAAGCTGGACCAAATTTATAAATCTAGTCTTTTTTGTTTTGTACTTATCGAGCTCATTTCTCTTGGATAATCGGACAAACAGATTGCTTTTGACCGAATTTGATTTCTATAAATATGGAGTAGAAAGCATTTACCAAATTTCATACTTTAGAAAAAAAGCATTTTTGAGTTATAATATTCAACGATAGATAGACATAATTTCAAATTTAGTTTATTTTAGTTATATTAGGTTGGGGAAAACGCAATCCACTATTTTGTCGGTAGATTTCGGTAGTAATCAATATATCTGAAAGTACTTATCAAACAATTTCAGATTTGTGCTCGTTGTTAAAGTGGCATTTTGTTTTAAAAAAATTCTTTCGCTGTTTTTTGTTCGGTCCATTTAGTTGAGGGTTACAGAGTTTTAAAAGTTGAAGTTAAAAAAGAGAAAATTCGTTACATTTTACAATTTTTCTTTGATAAAGGTGAAAATGCAAGCCAGGTGGCTGGAATTGTGAATGGTGTTTATGGTTCCGATACTGTAACAACTAATTACGTGCAATTTTGGTTTCGTCGAATTTTTGGTGCATTTTTATTTGGTGGGACTGGATGGGTGTCGTTCATTATTAGTTGCTTCTGTATGGCCAAACACTAAATTCGGATCTTTACTGTCAACAACTGTACTGTTTGGAACTAGCAATTGACCAGAAATGGTCAGAATTGGCCAACAGAAGAGGTGTTGTGTTCCATCAGAACAACGCTAGACCACACACGTCTATGGTGACTCGTAGGAAACTCCGAGAGCTTGATTGGGAAGTTTTGATGCATCTACAATACAGTCCGAACCTGACACCAAGCTGTTAGCATTTTTTCTTGCATTGCAAAACTTTCTTAGTGATGAGAAATTGGCATTAAGGGAAGATTGCGAAAGTGGTTTACAAGAGTTTTTTATCAATAGGGATCAATACTTCTATGAGAGAGGCATTATGAAGCTACTTTAATAATGGTAAAAAATTGTAGAACAAAATCGTGCATATTTAACCTACATCGGTCAATCCGAAACATATTAGATAAAGTCTTGATGTTCACATAAAAATAATGGATTTCCCCAACCTAACATTAATATCCCACTTTAAAGCAAAACAAGGACTATTTGGGGATGGGCCTCGTAATTTTGAATCCGTTCTGATGACAAGGATGGCACCTGAATTGGCAATTCCTTCTCCACACCACACCAGAGGGAGGACGTTTGGTCCGGGCAGATTTATTGGACACCAGACCGGCTTACACAACGGTTCCTCGGTGGAGTTGAACTTAAGAACCTGAAACCCTCCGCGGAAAACCAGACAGCCGGGGATAAACATAATTTTGAAAACATATTATCTGTGGGGTCTGAAACATGGAGATTCGTATCAATCTCGAATTTGATTGATATGATTATAACAATGTCTTCTTTTTGTAGATATCGTATGCAAGAAAATATTTAACTTTATATCAATACATGTTTTACTTCCTAAAATTTAACAAAATATAAAGAAAATCTTAATTATTTTCATATTTTAAAACAATGCTTTAAATGAAAGTCTTTAAAAATAATATAAGTGGGCACGGTAGCTTGGTTGCTACAGCGTCAATCTCGTAACCGAAAGATAACGAGTTCTGTCCTCGTCTCAGCCAAAGACCGCCGTGTTGACTAATAGCAGTTGGGGCACATTAAATATGTCGAGACTGCAATGTCCTCCAAGTTCCCATAATAAATTATACCTCTAAGGGTACTGAATCAGGGATGAGCCGGTCTCTGATTTGGATCCAAATTATGACTTCCGAATGGATGAATGAGTTTATAAATGAGTTCGACCACCCCACTAAAAAGGGTTGTGTCGTGGGTGTTTGAGCAAAGTCGTACTTTTACCTTAACAACGAAAGGCGCACACTTCTGCCTTAATTCTAAAGAGCTACTCTCATTCGGGCTTGGTATTAGACCGGTCCGAAAATTAATATAAAGGAAGATGTGTCAAACTTAAAGTATTATCATACCACAATATTCCGTACTAGAGGATCGAATTTTCTTTAAATATTATTTCATTCTATTTATTTCTTTCACTTTAATAATTTATTTATTTTTTGAGTTTGAGAGAAAATTAAAATTGACGGAACCAATATATATGTCAGCATCCATGGCATAGAGATATAGCAAGGCAAGTCATCTCATGCATCATCATCCTTAGATGAGTGTGGTTCAGAATTACGAAACTTTAAAAAGGAATATTTATCAAGCTAAATTAAACTAAATTAAATTCGCCTTTAAAATATTTAAGAGTTAAAAGTCTTTTTTAAACCTCCTTAGATACATTTAATGGATAAAACTCCTTAAATAACCATTTCACTGAAGTTATGGATGATAGATTTAATTCAATAAAACGTTTATTTAACTTTATTTGTCTTTATAATAAATATTTAATAAAATTATATTCATCAACAAACCTTTTACGTCCTATTTCAAGTATTAAGATTGAAGTTAATTAAGACAGCAAAATGTGGTTTTTCTCGGAACAGTTGTGCCGGTCTTATTCGATTGGAACACGTGCTTAAGTTATTGAACGCGATGTATCTTCTTTTGTAACAATTGCATAATTGACCTTGTCATGCAGAATATCTTCATTCAAATGATTTCTTGTACATTTCAAGGTAGCTCTTAATGTTTCTAATAAAAAGTTGGTGCATAAATTTTTGACAACTGTTTTCATAATTAAATACAATAAAAATTATATGTCTCTATTTTAATATCACATAACCAAATCATATTTAAAAATTATTTATTCTACGTAAATGATAGCCATGAAAAATACGTCATGAATTACGTAAGAGTCTGTAGCCAGATTTTAATTAATTATGGAACATTTGCAAAAAAATTCGACTTGCATATAATAACATAATTTTTCTAAAAACTGATTATTATGCTGTTCATTAATCATACTAATAAAATTTAATGGGCAGGGATGGTATTTAGGTTATTTATAACATGTAAAAACACGCGACGGAAATTCCGTCATTTAGGCAAAATGTTAAGCAATATAATTTTGAAAAAGAAATATCTTGAAACAGTTTCTAGAATAATCAGGGAATATTCTGCTTTTTCGTTTCTTGAATTATATGCAGCCCAAAATTAAAATTCTAAATGCTAGATGAGATTTTCCACTTCCTCAATATATTTCAAGACATGAGAAATTTTTGGCAGTAACTCACAATTTACATTAAAATACTCACTAAATAAGACTAAAGATATATTTTTTAAATATGGTGTTTATATATATTTTTTAAATTAATTTTTGAATGTACAAGGTAAAAAATATAGAATAGAAAATTTTTGATTCCAAACGAAAGAACAAGACCTAAAACACTATTATTACAAATTTTATTCATTTCCATCAAATAATTTGATATGTGTCAAAAGCAGGATTTTAAGAGTTTTTTGGAGAAAGAGACATATATATTTGTTCACCCTTCCCCCCAAATCTGCACCACGCACAGATACAGTATCTCAAAAAATTGACATCTTACTTTTTTACTTGATAAATTCGACTTTTTAATCTAAATAACGCATTACCGAGAAATGCAAATATGTTTTTATTTTTTCACATAACAAATGGTTTAATTTAGAGTAAAAATAAAGGAAAATCAACGAAAAACTTCTAAGTTGAAAATTTTCAGAAGCATTTTAAATAAACATACTCAGATTTTTGCCTAAAAAAATTGAGAGTACGCCTATGAAATTTTTACACTATCTCACATAGAAACAGAGTGTCATTGCTAAATTTCATGCCTTTTGACTTTTATAATGCCCTCTAAACATCATGGTTTCAATTCGACTAATTTTTGGGGGTATCTGAAAATATTTTACCCCATCCTAGTTGCAGGAATAAATTTAAATAGATTTTGTATCTAATTTTGTATTTTTCAACCACTTTCTCGAGTATGACCCACGAATATTCAACGCCATTGATGTCGGGGTAATGTGGTGGTGTGTGTAGCTGCTGTTCACAATGAAAAAGACATTTTGACGTTATGAGCATTCTGTTTGGGATTGTTATCCTACTGGAAAATGAAATTTCCATTAAAACCCAAATATTTAGCACTTTCCTTTAGAGTGCTGCGTAGTATAACCAAGTAAACCGTATGGTTTATAAGGTCATATTTAAGAATTAAATTTCCTACTCTGAATGAAGCCATGCAACCATAAATAATGAATGAATCACCACCATGTTTAACCGTAGGACTGAAATTTTTGGATCCAAAGCAGTATCAGACTTTCTCCGTGCAGTACAATGGCTATATATGGTTAGCTTTCTTCCAAAATATATGGTTAGCTTTCTTCCAAAAATTATTGGTCTTCAACTGATGAGGTTTTGCAAACTTCAAATGCTTTTTCGGAATTTGCAAACTGAAGAACGTTTTCTCTCTAACAATGCGACTTTTATATCCAGCTTGTCTAATGGTATTTCGCACAGTTTCCGTACTTACATTTGCGCCAACGATTTGAAAAGTTTCTATAGCAATACTTACCATATGGTCGCAGCAATCTAAAGGAAAGTGATAGATATTTGAATTTAGATGAGAATTCCATTTTCCAACAGGACAACGACCTCAAACAGAAAAAGTCAAAATTTGATGTATTTTTCATTGTAAACAAAGGTACTCATACACCAACACAGTGCCCCGGCATCAATGCCATTGAATGTAGACCATACTCGTAAAAGTGGTTCAAAAAAAGCAAAATCAAAAACAAAACCCATTTAAAACAAGTGTTGCAAGAAGAATGAGGTAAAATGTCTTCGGATAAGACCAAAAATCAGTCGAATCGAAATTATGACGTTTAGAGGTCATTATAAGAGCCAAACGACAAGCAAATTAACAGTGACGTTTTGATTCTATGCGAGATATTGCCAAAATTTCATTGGTGTATTCTCAATTTTTTGAGGCAAAAACATGAGTATCCTTATTTAAAATGCTTCTAAAACATTTCAATTTAGAAGATTTTCGTTGCTTTTTTTAACTCTAAATTAAACCATTCTTTATGTGTAAAATTGAAAACATGTTTGTACTTCTCGGCAATGTGTTAATTATTCTGGAAATCAGATTTATCAAGTAAAAGTAAGGTGTACTCTCAATTTTTTGAGTCACTGTATATATATATTATTTTAAACAATATGCCTCTAAAATATTATTTATCTTTTGTGTGTTTGCACTTATATACACTAATAAAACTATGGATTCCAAAATAATATGTAATTCTTTTATATTTTTAATGAAGGTATGCATGGGAAGAAAACATTTTTTTCTAAACAAAGTTACTGGAATGAAATTTATAGAAAAGAATGACCTCTAGAGTGACATTTTTGCTATGCTTAAATACGTTAAAGCTGTCTCTAATTTTTTTTTCTTATATATTGCTTGTTATTTTGAAGCTATTTCTCTTTATGTAGAATTTGATAAAAGACGAAAAATTAAATGATATAACTGAAACAATTTGAATATTATGCTGTATAAATATGTAGATGGTTCTTTATGAAATTACATTTTACATATGTTTAAAGCGGACATGTAATATTTTTACATGTCCGCTTGTAATATTTTTCTCTCATGTAATATTTTTATCTTCAATTTAAGTTTTATAGACTACGAGCAATAAAAAGTGTTCTGGTACTTTTTTGGTAGACTGTACAAACAGTTTCATCATTTTTTATTATATTTATATTAGTGTTATTTATTTATTTTGAAGTCACCCTTTATGCTTTTTCTATGAACATCCCTTATAATTCTAAGTACTACCTACCTACTAAATTGGATTTCGAACTGAAGAACAAAATAAAATTATTTTTACTGAACAAATTCAGCCATAAAGACAAATATGATGTAACTTTGAACATAAAATTAGAGGATATTATTTTTTATTTTATTGTGAAGAGAGCGTATACAAAATTAATCCTTCGGCATATAAATTTATTGAGAAATTTTGAAAGTCTTTTGAATGATGTATAAAAATGTTCCTTGTCTTCCAATCTTGAAATAAGCCCTAGACCTTACTTGAATTTTCCATATCCGCAAGCATATTGGATCGTTGAAGATTATATTACTTCTACTATTGTTCTTCAGTAGAATTTTTTAAAAGAAATGTTTTTTGCTCTATATTACAGTGATAGCTCTCCAATATATGTAAATATATGATTTTTAAATTTTGATTGTCGAAAATGCAGTTTTAAATGGCCTCGTACATTTCTTCATGAAATGTTAATAACATAACAGTTAATTTTACTTCAAAAGTAAAAAAAAAAAAATTTAAACAATTATCCAGGTTTTAAAGACAGAAATTGGTAGAAAATCGCAAATTATACATCACTTTAGAATTTATTTTATCACAATACTTTTATTTAAATGGTTCCACAATTAACAGTAAATTTAGTAGACAAAATTTAATTTTAAATTAAGTGTATACTTCAATTAGAGTACTTTTATACTCGAAGTTATTTCATTTCTGACTTGATACTTTTTTATGATTTTTATTTTAAAAAATGAGAATCTCTTAATATTCAGCACAAATTGAAACATAAATTATCATTATTTTTACATAATAAACTTCTAAAAATTCATTAAAAATACTACAATTATTTTTACAAGATGCGCTAATGTAATATTAAAAATTATCGCTAAATTTTTTATTCTTTTTTTTATCCTAGTTTAAAAAGCGTGCACTAAGAAGTAAAAAAAATACATAATTCAATTTTTAAAATTACAAAAATCATTCTCCTAACTTATAAAGATTTTAACATTTTTTTTTTCCTTCCTTATGATTTTTAGCACAATTTACTCCAGTAGGCGATTTAACATAAAAAAAAGATTACTGATGTTAGAAACGCTGAGGGGAATGTCAGTTATAAGTCAAGGTCTCGGGAGTACCAATGGAAGTTATATAAAGATATTTCGATATCATCTATATCTAAGAGATATTTCTAAGCAAAACCCAGACAAGATTAACAAGCAGGTCATTTCCTGGTAATTAATTCTAGTCATCATTGCATTTTTGTATCCTTCGGCATTTGTCATATTTCACTAGCAACCATATTTCTGCAGGGCTTCATTACTTTTTGCGGTTTGATGGTATCAGATAAGGACCAGTATGAAAATACACGGCCTTCTTCAACAGAGCTGAAATCCAATAAGGTATAGATAAGGATTTAAAAATATTCTCAACTCGAAAGTATTACACTGATATGTCTGTTTGTGGCAAAAATAATTCAAAAAAGCTTTTAGTCTTATTGACCAGTCTGAAGAAATTTGATATTTCATCAGACTAGTTCAGTTAATATATTTCTATCAAATTTTGAAAGAAATCCATTGTCTATTCGATTGTACCAATATGAGTTAATACGCTAACTAAAAATGAAGACAGAGAGAGAAAGGGACAAAGGGATAACTTGGTGCACAGATTTAATAACTAACGTGTAAATGCCTATTGAATTTGGAATTAAATCCGACGGTAATGATTTTCTTTCAGTCTATACTTTCATAAGCTTGTAAAAGCAATAACTCAAAAACTCAACGATTTCTCTGTCAAAATTTTATTCCAATCACTTAAAAATAATACGGTTGAAACACAGATTTGATTTTCAGGTATCTAGTATTAAATGCCAGGATTTATCACAAGAAAATCATCAAAAATCGCGCGATAGATTCAATAAAAATGTTATATTCTAAAATTCTTTAAAGAAGAATAATATTTTTTAAATTTTCTTCGTCAATATCATTCAAAGTATTCATGAACCTATCCAAGGTCCATAATTTTATGCGTGGGAAGGAGAATAACACTATTTTTTAGAAAGTATGCGAATAAGTTTTAAGGTGACAGCTTCTTTCGTTGGACTTGCGGTACACAACGAGCAAATCTTTTATAACCTAACATTTTAAAACAAACTTAAAAATATTTAATGACTGACATTCTAATTTTAAATGTACAATATTGCAAGAAATGAGAAAAAAATTATAAGTGTTTTACAGAACAGACCATAGAGCCTAATGCTACTAGATCTGGCACGTTGTTACTTGTTAGCTGATAAATTCTCATAAAAATTTCCAAAACTGCAATTAGAGTTATTTTCATTTGAAAATTAATGGATGTACCGGCCATTGCTCGAAATTAAAATTCATAAAAAATATTTTTAATATGAAAACTATTTTTTTAATAAAATATTGTAATATAAAAATGCTTTTATAGTCTAAAATTTTTTAGTTAAAATATTTTTTAATTAAACTCTAAAATATTTTTAAAAAACCAGACGATTTTTAAAAACCTCTAATAAGTAATTTTTTCCATAAGTTGTTAAAACTTTTCTCTATAACTTGTCATATATTTCATATTTCACCCACAGATACTATAATAAAAGAAATGTTTTCAATAAAGCTTTGAGGTAATTTGTAAAACAATAAATTAAAATTATTGATATATCCGCTCTTGGTGTCTTAGAACAGTCTCATAGTCTGAGACCATTGCTATCGTCAATTATAATTTTTTTTTAGATATTTTTCAATCATAATTCCAAAATTTTCACTAATAAAAATAAAATTATATCTTTTTTTTTCCATATGGATATAACATATGGAACATATGGATTCATAAAAATAATATTGTGACAATGATACATAAATTTTTCGTGGGAACGTAATCACTACTTTTAATTAATAGAAAATATTGGAAATAAAATCAAGATAGACAAATCATGCATAAAACATCAACATATTACAAGGTTGCAAGTTTCAGGTTACCAGTTCGTTACTGTTTCAGGTTTCAAGTTTGAATCTTCCTTTTTTTTACAGAACATATCCACATGTATTTTTAAGTACAATTTTTAACTATTTTTATTTTACTGTTTATTCTTATGTTCATCGCTTCTTATGGGATACTTTTTGATATAAAGGTCTGCTAATATTTTTAGTGTTGTAGTTTTCTTTTTGTTTTGTATTTTATTTTTGTATCTACTACTTCAAAACTTTTTGGGTTCTTTTCCAAAAGTTTCTTTCGTTCACCAGGTATGGTGAAAAAATACCAAAAATTGGGTTTTAAGCACTAAATATACACATTTTTTACCAAAACTCAAGTAATTTATAAAACGCCGAATAATATTTTTTTTAACTATTTTAAAAGCTTTCACTTTCTTTCAAAGCTGTGAGCAACTAAATCCTCTCGAATTTTTGCTGCAATAACTCCACATACTAACACAATTGCTTACACCATATCAGGCCTTCATTCGTTTGAAATTAATTATATAGAAACAAAACTAAAAAATAATATATCATTACTTTTCTTTTTCATACTGAGAAGATTGGATAAAATTGGACCACCTGGTCATTTTTATAAACCCCGATAAGTAAGTTTTCCAATTCGACTTGACAATTTTCAAAAGCAAATATATTAAAAATATTTTTTTATTCCAGAACTCACTTATGATATATAAAATACAAATAGATCATCTTGTGCATTGTCTTATTTTTTAATTTTCTTCTTTTAAGTTGCATAGGATATAAAATTGACATTTTAGTTTTTTCCCCTTTTTTGATCTAACAAATGAACCTTTTTTAAATCCTTTTATTATATTTATTTTTTATTATCCAATAGTTTCATTCCCAATCTGTAGGGATTGGTTTTGTTTATATTTGCTTTATAATCTATTTTTGTATTTCAAAATAGCAATACTATTGGTTTAAACATTCTAATTCAGACAATGATTTTTGATCCAATCTATAGAGCTTTGGACAAAAACAAAACTATCTTCGAATTATTTTCCGTTTTTAAGATATTTAATTAATAATATTTAAATGCAATCATGCAATGTATTCTGTAAAAAAAATGGTTTCTTAAAACCACACTCTCATTATGGTTGATGGAATCGTAATCTAATGGATCTTAAGCTAACTGTTTTACAATCCAAATATTTAATGAAACGAAATAACAATTAAAGCAAGGGAGCAAAATTTTACTTCCTTCTTCAAAAAGAGATTTTTTTCAGGGAAATAGCAGAGACATTCGAATATTAACAGAATATCGAGGGATCATAAACTTTAATATAAATTAAAATTTGGTGAAATCGAAAAAGTAATTAGGATTAAGAAGTTAGATCTTTGGTTTTTCAAATTATTTTTAATATATTGATAAAAATTGATTTTTCCTGGCCAAGTAAAAGAAAATAATGAAAAATCCTCCTAATATAAATTAGTTAAATAAAGTTATTCTTACAAAATGTTCTTTGAAACGAATAAAATTATCAAAATATAAATCGATTTATAATATTTTTAAGCACGTTTCGGTATTTTATAATAATATGGCGACTTAACATTATGAAATCGATTTAACGGTTTAAATGATTTCATATTCTTAATATCAATTATTTTTAATTGAATTTATTTCTGGGAATGTTGTAGCATATTTTTGATAAAAAGAAGCATCAGTTTCAAATAAATGTGTTAAATGAAAGATCAAATGAATATTAACGCGATTTTCTGAGTTTGAGCTGAATTCTTAATTCAAGATTTAAATTTTAAGAAAAAAATTCCTGAATTATTAAATTTTGCTTCATTGTAAGAATTTAAAATCTATTTAATAATATTAACTTAATTATATAGTAAATAAAGTACCTTAAGTAAATATATAATACATTCAGTAGATAAAGAAATTTTGAAATTATTAGTAATAAAGAAAATTAGAAAAGTAGTAAATAAAGAATATTTGAAATCAATTTAGTTTTGAATTTCAATTAACTTTAATATAGTGGATACTTTTCAGTGCAATAAAACAGGAAGTTATTGACACAACTCCTTTGATTCGTTGGTTAAGATTTACAATCATTGGGTTCAAACGAGGCTAACAATAGCGCACAATACCGGAACAACAGTAGAGAGGCAACGATTGCGCACAATTGTTAGCCTCGTTTGAACCCAACTTTAGAAGAGAAAAGTTCACATTTGAATAAAACTAACCAATCTTCTTATTTAAAGTTTTTATTATAAAGTTTAAAAAAATTGAAAGGATATGCATGTAAGTTTTTACAATATTTGCATGCATATAAATATTGTAAAATTAGAGTATTTAAAAAATTTTGTAACAATTTGATGCTTTTATATACTATGATTATATAATTTATACCATATAAGTGGCAATCTAATATAATTCTGTTCAAAATTTATATTTTTAATGCAGCTTTTAAACATTTTCTAAATTAGTTCTGTATGAACCATCTTTCTTAAATAGAACTTAAAGAGGATAAAAATATGTTTGTCTTTTACGTAAGTAAAAATCTGTAAGTCTATCCTAACTTTATTCTTATAATTACACTTTATCAACTATATTGATAATATAAGTTTTTTCCCCAAGTACAAATTGAACAATATTATTGAATCATTTATACGTATCTTTATAGTTTTAAATTTTAAAGACATTTTTAATTTTAGAAATTTTAATGCATTAAAAAAGTGAAATAAGTTATTCTTATTTAATAAAACATATGTGTATTCCTTTTATATATTAATGGAAAATAAAATTAATAATAGTTATTGTATAAAAAGATATTAAAATTTCTGTAATACTCGATAATCACTTGGTGATATTAAATAAAAAGAAATTAAAATTTCTGTGATACTCGATAATCACTTGGTTGAAAAAACATTTGAACTAAAAAAATTTCAAAGAAAAATTGCAGAAGCTTTCACACTTCATAAAAAATACTGCTATTTCAGGAATGAAAATAAATATTTCTCAGATAATGATAGAATTGGAATATTTCTTAATATTCATATGTCGAGCTTAATAATTATCCATTATGAGATTTTTCCAATAAAATTGATAGATATAGACGTTATTCCTAAATTTGAAAATAATTGGAAACAACTTTCCTACCGTTTGGGAAAAAAAGAATTTTATAAGATATTTAAAAATTGATCGAGAAAAATTTATTTAATACCTTTTTTTATTTTTAGGGAGTCCCTGCCCATTTAACAAATTAGGATTAAATTTCCATTTAACGGATTTATTTTAACCAATATCCTATGGTTGACAATTTTTTTAATCAAAATTTTCATCAATCATAATTGTTTCACTAATAATTTTCTTTGAAACAACTTCTAATTTATCCCATAACTTAGATCTGTGAAACATTGATTATGAATTTTTTGTAAATTGGATCCAATTAACGAATTTGGAAACAATAAGTATTTAATGTATTTTGTTTTTAGCGTAAATATTATTATATTAGTTGCAGTTAGGCAATTTTAACTTTATGCACCCTTATATTTTTATATAATTTTGTGTACGTAGAATTTCTTAATTTGCATTTTTCATTTTGATGTCCTTTTTACTGATATTGTTTCTGTCGAAGTCTTACTATTTCTATCAGCGTTAAATATTTAATGAGCTTTTAATTTTTTTCTGGCCAATTTTATGATGTTCTCAACTTGTTTTATAACAAGTTTAAACAATTATAATATTTTCTATTATAAAAACATGTTTTTTATATTCCACTGCATTAATTTGTTTTTATCTCTTTGAATTGTTTTTATATTATAGACAACAGCCTGTGACGACTAGCTGGTTAGCCAGGAGCAATGATCTCTTAGATTTTCTACTAAATATTTATGTACCATAACTTCTCCATCAAAATATTTTAAAGCTTCATATTTCGATAGTCATATTTCTCATATTATTATAGAAGCCTTACGATATTTTGTGTATTGTACAATATATTTCTCTAATACACTATCAGCTGCCGTAAGATTTAAATATGAATTTTAGATGAAAGGGATAAAATGTCAATAAATACAAAAAAAAATTACTAAAACCACGCATATTTTTTAGATATATGACTGCAAAAAATTTAATCCTTCAGCATTGTAATCTTAAGAACAAAATATTTTTTGTGTAATTTAAGCAAAATTTCAAAGAATTATTCTGTGATTCACCATAGAATTCAGTTTTAACTTCAAAAAATTTAAAGGCTGTAAATAATATTTTTTCAATCAATAAATGCAGTTTCGAAAACAATTATGAAGTCTAAATTTTATATAGTACTTTGAAACTTTAAATTATATTCTGTAAAATCATGTTGACAATCTAACGTTTAAACTCTGCTGCGATCAAGTCTAACTGAGTTATAAAATTTTGAATGTTCTTTTTTTAGGACAATCAACAGTTTCATTATTTTATACAATCAATCTTGGGAAAAGTTTGACGGCTGATTGGCTATTTTTTCACGACAATCGATGGAGAACTTTAAAAGTCGTGTGTTTTTCTATCAATAGATTAGAAGTATTCAAATTTTCATTACTCAATCAGTTTTAAGTACAAAATTGTTGAACTTTATTTATTTAAAATTTTAGCTTCTCAAGCATATTTTATTAAATAAAACTTACAGAACAGAGGATTTGTGAAAAAAATTTAATATATAATTCATCAAAAAAGTTATTGATTCAAAATATGATTATTTGTTTCATTTAGACCATTTTTATTATGTATATAAGCAAAATAAATAATATAGTTTTTGAAATCAGCTATTGTACCCTAGATGAGGCGGTTATCCTGTATATATTAAAATATATATGTTCGAAACAAAATTGTACTACTGAATTGATATTATAGCTATTTTAAAACGTTCAGCCTAATTTTATAATCAATTTCTTCAATTCTAATTAAGAAAATCATTGTTAACATTCAATAAACTAACTTCATTTATTCTTCATTTACTTACTATGCCGAATCGTTATTTGCAACATGAGTTTTTCTAACTTAAAATACCTTTTTTTCTCTTTTTTTTAAACACTCCTTTGTTTCTTTATTTCCAGCAATAATTTTTTCTCACTCTTTCTGTTCAAATACTAATTGTGGTTGTAAATAACACTCTCATAAGCATCTCATAATAACCTGCTCTTTTTGAAACATCGTTTATTACTATAATTTGAAAATCATCATCGAAGAATAAAGCTTAACTCTACAGCGCAGCCCTGTAAATCAACTTTTCTTTTTTCAGAAAGATACAACATAATAAAAACTAACTAGAATGTAGCTATATAAAATTCAAATGCACAAAGAATAAGAAGAATTCCAAAGATTTATATTTTAAATCAGAACTGACTTATTTTTTACTTTATTTAGTGAGGATTTGTTATCTTTTTCAAGACTCTATCCAAATCTTGGGTCGCAACCTCAAGTTTAAAGCCAATTAATACCACTTTCTAAAAAATAAATCTTAAATTCATAAATATATTTACAAAGTACTTCCTCCAATTATTTAACAAAGTAGCAACATAGTAGTTTTTCCGCATTACATTTTTCATGCACGAACAATGGAATAAATTGTGTTCGGCCACATAAATAAAAGATAACAAATCCTGTTGTTGTTGCTTATGCACTTTTCACAGACAAACCCCCTGACGAAGTTAGCGATTTTAGCCGAGTCAGTGCAGCTGACAGTAAGGACCCCTGAGCAGAAATCTGACTTCTATGGCCCTCACACAATGCTTGCACAACCCCGTTTTTTACAAGGGAACTCTTTCACACATCTCACATAGAGAGAAGAACAACTATGCCGGAACCGGGACTCGAACCTGGAGTAGATGCGCTACCCCTAGGTCAGGACGCCGGCAAATCCTTACTAAATAAAATAAAAATAAACCAGATTTCACTTAAAATACAAATCCTTGCCTCGGAATTTCGCTTATTCGTTGTACATTTAAGTTTTATATGACATATTCTAATTCTCTTTTATTATGATGTATTATTCAGAAAGAAGATTTGTAATCTTATCTGTAGAATTGAGCCTTAGTATTCGATGATGATTTCAAACTTATCTAAATTTGGGTTCATTAATAACAAGCTATTGTGTCAATTATTGGAAGCACATTTAGAAATTCCATTCCTCTTTTCTATGTATGCATTTCTTAACCATCGGTTGCATAGCCCACTAGTTTTATCGTAGTTTCAAGTGCAATTCTCTTAGAGGATTGAAATTCCCAATAATAACTGACATTCGATATTTTGAAAATATTTATCTCCTTAGAATTTATCAAAATATAGTCAAGTAAAAGGAAAAAGAAAAGCATATTAATGTACTTTTGTTGTTTCAAAATGCAGTTTTAGTAAAAAAATTATTAATATCAGTTTTTGAACAGAAAATATTGCATATTGACTAGTTATTATATGTGTTATTTTTTCGTTTTAGGGTTGATATTTTAAAGCAATAAGAATACATTATCTCATTTTCTATTGAGTTCTTCCCTTTTATCTGTATATAGATAATATTTGAACTATGCAGCAAAATATACATTTTCAAATTAAAAAATCAGCCAAGAAGCATCTTTTGGAATATTAATTTTTAAAAATTTAAACATGTATTTTAGAAGAGCCTCCAAAAGGGTTAATAATAAATTTGAAATAAAAGACCAGAGTTTAGTGTAATGTTTAAAATTGGAAGACAAAAGGCTGTTCATATAAAAAAAAAATAATTCAATGCCAGCAATCTAGTAAAGTAAAAAATTTGAAAAAAAAACGATATTATGTAACGGGGTTAAATAATATAATATTATTTATATTCTGTTTCAGAGAAATACAACTATACATAGCTGCATTCTAATTTTTACTAAACAGGTTATTGAAAACTGAATTATTATTATTTATTGCCCGTTTTTTAATAAAACATGTTTATGTGAGATGGAAGTCTTTATAATTTTTTCTGAATATATCAGATAAAAAATTATTTCAAATCATCCAGATCGATACTAAATGAACTAAAGAATTTAAGTTATAATTTAATATTTTGAAAATTTTAAATTTAATTGATTGAAATATCCTAAACACATCCCTTCTTTTATCAAACAAATAGAATGTATTTCAACATGGCCTAAACTAAACAGTACTCAACAATTGACAAATAATAAAAACTGGTCATTCAGCTGTGCGTAACTATCTAGAAATAAACCTGTACTAATGAAAAAGAGCGTTCTCATTTTAAATTCGACTTCTATAGATTTTTTTTTAGTTTTTACTTTTACTTTCAATAGTTTTCTATAGACATCGAAATTACCATACTCTCAAGTTTTATAAAATCTGGTTTTTCCAGCATTTGAACGTGAACTTAATACATGAAGGGGAAAAAATTGGTCCTTCGAAGGTGATCCAGTGGTGGTGTGGTATCTATACTTCCGCCCGTTAGTATATCCCGTTCAGTATGCCCTTGAGAACCTTCCACAACCTACGTTGAGGGAAACAAAAAAAATGGATCACTATAATACCATGTAATGACAGCGTAAACGACGAATTAGTTAATCAATCGCTTTCGATAGTCCGATTCACTAGCATCAATCGGTCCTCCCGTAAGTACCACTTTTTCATGCTCTTAAACTCCAATCTCTTCTCACTTCAGGAATATAATGTCTCGGCTTGAAAAATTGAAAAACTAATCTCTTATAATTGAATAAACTTTAAGAACTTATTTTCATTATTGATTTTATAAAATCATAATTTAAAGCTATTTTGGTTTGATTCTAATATTTAGGAATAAACAAAAAGTATAGAAACTTTCTTTACAAAATATTAATCATTAATTATTTATATGATATTTTCTTATTTTAAGTGTTTTCTTTAAAAGGAATCTCAATATTCTTTCTTTAAATGCATTATCATTTATTTAAATTTATTTTATTCACTCGTCAAGTTAATTGCCTCAATTTAACTCACGGATCACGTTTTCAGAGCAGCTAGAAAAAAAAAAGAATCTTTTTTTTATCGGAAAACTTGGAAGATATTTTATTTAAAATTCAATGTTTCTTGAACCCAGAGGTTTTTTTTTTAATCGTGTTACTGTTTGGAAAAAATTATTTGTAACAAATCGTTTGTCTATTTTTGAAAGAGAGAGCTCATTATCTGGGCAATAGCTCAGAGCTGACATAAGAAAACATTTTACATTCTCTTCTTTTCTTCTTTTCTCTCGTGTTTTCTCTGTCACTCAGACTGTTAGGCGGTTATTCACTTCAATGCATTGTAATCAGGGATAAGAATATAGAAAAATTAATAAATTAATTTGGTTTTGCATTTAATCCATTTAACCTTAGTTTATTTCTATTTGAGAGGTGTTTCTGTTTTACTTTATTTTAATACGCCGAGATTTTTCTACTTTTTCACAGTTCCATTGAATTACTTATTGAAGTTTCTTGGCTATAGATTGTATCCATAGCTAAAAAGTGAATTAGTTAACAAGCAAACTAAATATTAGGTTGTTCGGAAAGTAATTTCGTTTTTTCCTGACAAAG
>JAPMOQ010047630.1:1692945-1735185 GCA_026543055.1 Argiope trifasciata | reverse complement strand
TAACAGAAGTTACAATTGATAGTATCTGCAGTCTTATACCATTCGATACTATCAACAAAATCTGGAATAATTCAATTGTAAATATGTAACGAGAACAGGCCAAAAAATTAAAAAAAGGGAATATTTCTTTTTTTCTCTCTATTCTTCTAAATGCTCTTTCTTATCAAAAATTACAAATAAAACAATCTTTCTTAATACAAAAAAACATTGATGACGATAAAAAATGTAAATATGTGGTAGAGCACTTTAACATTAGATTTAGAGTTTTATTTTTATGGTTATATCATCTACTTTCTTTTGAACGCATATTAGCTACTCGTACGTATATAATTAAACCAAATTGAATTTGTGTGCGAGGCAAGTTTTACAAATATTTTTAATCTAACAGAATAAGAAATATGAGCTTGAAATATTTAGAGTTGTCAGTTCCTTATTTTTCTGTTAACCTTAGAGCTTATTTATTTCATTGGAATAGCTGGTTAAGCTTTTTAAAAATAGCGACATTGTAACTCATATGAATTAATTTGTTCTTGGCGACGTTTAGTATTAAAATTATTTAATTTTATTTTATTTGTGTGCTATCCAATTTTCAACATTTATCTAACATAGAATAATAGATTTTAGTTAGGGTCTCTTATCTTTCCTGGATTAAGATATTTGAAAATAAGGAATTACGTTTTTACGTAAGGAGGAATTATTTATCGTAGGAGTTACGTTTGAATTATTTTACTGGTTGTCAGTTTTTTAAATTATGTATCATTTTAATTATTTCCTGAGTACTTGGAATATATGATTTTATAAAATGATAAAGTGTAAAACCCATCTTAAATATTTAAAAAATCCTTAAGGGATTTTATTCTTGCCACAAATCTATTAAAAGTTTTTATTGTCATAGCAGAAGTTACTAGAAAATCGAAGCAATTTCTTCATTTAAGATATAATCCCTTACAATTCATTCAAATTTTTCTGTATACTTCAGTGCGGTTTCCCTTTATTATTTTGAAAATGGCACGGTACTAAATCAATTGCTACCACTTGTGTATCAAAATCCTCGATGGAAATATCATATTTATATAACTGAATAAATTTCCTAAAATCGTGAATAATCTTTTGCTCCCTAGTCTCTGTTGTACTTCCCATCATTATGAATATACATAAATATAGACGCGTGAAGATCTAAGAAAGCCAATACATCAAAAGATGTGGGCTTGAAACATTTAAGGTTATTCCTTCAATTGCCTTTAAAGTTTGTATTCTTTATGTGGTGTAAATTTTAAACATAGTGTGTGTGTGTTTTTACCACCAAACTATGTCCTCTTTGTATGCTATTTGAACCATAAAAATTCATATGCACAGACTGGATGATAGGTGATTTAATAATTATGACTGATATAACAAAAATAAAAATAAAATCATGGAAAGTTGAGTATAAATTTATGCATTTTACGAATCTTTCTATGCACTTTTTTCATGCATATAACGATCATTTCGTATTTATTTAATGCAATCAAACTGCAATGAAAAAACACATACATAATTAAAGGTTAATGGAGCAATCTCCATTTAAGCTCACATAAAAAATAATTTAGAATTTTTGGAAACAAGACAAACAAAATCGTATTTCAATAAATAGACTGTAACAGTTAAAGGTACGAAAAAGATTAACTACTTTTTTCTAAAATCATGCGATTAATATTAGTGAAGAGAATAATGGATGAGAAAGATTGCGATCTTGATACCATTATTCATAAGATTCAAAGTCCGAATTTATGCCAAAAAATATAAAATGCAGGAATTTCTGCCTTACAGATAGCATATACTCAGGATTACATTAAAAAATTGAAATTTCTTGTAAAATATGTAATTTATAATTATTATAATAGAAATTTTGAACTGCATGTAAAACATGCACTTAATATGATGTATGAAAAGATAATGACTAAAAGAAACAAAAGAGAAGTTCATGATGTACTAATAATGAAAAAACTCATTGAGAAAACATCGATTCATTCATTCAGAAACAAGAAAATAAAATGTTCTAACATTCATTCGAAGAAATGAAAACTTAAAATATTTATATAATGAAATTCAACTATGGAAATATCTTTTTTCAGGGTCAGATAATAAATTTCTTATTGAGATGTTTTGTTTCAAGGACACGTGAACTAGTTTCAAGAATATCTTAAGAGCTATTATAATTTCAATGTATCAATAACATTATAAATACATTTAAAATTGCAATTATAAATGTTTCCAAAAATAACACAATTAGTTTATTTATTTGTATTTTTTTATATTCAAGTACCACAAAAATATTAGACCAATAAAAATTTTATAAAATTTTGAAAATACGACAGATATAGTATACAAAATATTCTGATGATTGTATTATTTCAGTTTTAAATAATCTTAGTTTATTGTCACTGCTTGAAATGGAAACAAACACAAAAAAATTCCCTCGAAATTTTAAAATTAATGTGCATTTCATTTCTCTCTACAGTAAAAGGTATATCGAAATTATTTTTTTTTTCAAAAAAATATATAAAATAAATGTTACAATGTTAATTTTTTTTTAAAAAAAGATTATTTAGATTATTAGATTAACTAAGAAATTATTTTAAAATTATTAATTAAACATCTCGTCTTACACGAACAGAAGAATCAATTGATTCTTGCAAAATGCTAATCATTTTCTGAAATTAATCATTATAGGTCAATATTTATAATTTAAAAGACTGAAATATAATGAAAGTTGTTTGAACTAATCATTAGGTATTTTATTATTTGAACTAATTATATATTCTTTCAGATTAAAGCTGTCTATTCTAAAGTGATCTGTTCAAGAAGCGAATATAAGTTCAAGAATGTTCCCAGGAATTCTAGATCACATAAGAATATCTTGCTCACCAGAGGTGAGATATTTTCTTCTATTAGTCTGATGACAATTTCTATTTAACAATAATAATTTTATAGCGTCAAAATGCTCGAATTTCAATACATTAGTTCATTTTTTCCTTTAAATGTAACAAATAGTAAATAAACGTTTATATTTTATTTTTTATAAGCAATAAGAATAAATAAAAATTATATTGGAGTTAAAAGCTTATTTAATAAGAATTTCATTAAGCTGGAAATCTAATAATACCTTAAAAATATCTTTTTAATTGAATAATGATTTTTTATAATTGTTTTGTTCCATGTAAGTAATAAAATGTATTTTTCAGTAATTAGATTATAAGTAATTAAACATATGGATAAATATGTACTGCAAATAGAGATTTTGCAAATTAATAAATGCATGACGTATTTTGTAATTTTTATCCAAAATAAGAGTTGATTTCCGTCGTTATTTACTGAGTAAAAAACGGAAAAAATGATTTAGTAAAAAAATTATTTTAAAACGTTTGATGTATTACTTGAATAATTACTATTTGAGTACTTTTTTATTTTCATGATAAAACAGAGAATATAAAATATCAAGTAGAATTCAAATATTTATTTTGGCCATTTAAAAAAAATGCTTTCATTTTCGATAGTGAAAATTCTGTTTCGAATTCTGACATATGATTTCAAGTTAAAATTTAATTTTAAAAAAAGAGATAGCTATTAATTTTTTCAATAACTTACTTTTTTGGCTGTTCGTGAAAAACCAAAACGTTGAAAAGAAAAGTAAATTGAAAAATGATTTTATTCAATGGATTGAATTATATTTTTAATAAAAATTAAAAACACATATACATATGATTCTTTATATCATTTCGAAGTCCCCACCTACCACGAATCTTTTTCCTACTTCATTTAATTATGCTCTTTATTAGTAATACATATGCCGCAGAGATGATCATTTCGTATTCTATCTAATGCAATTAAACTGCACTTTAAAAAAAAACATAACAGCAAATTTATTTCCATAAAATGTTAAATTACTTATCCAAAAAAAGGCTATAAGCTATCACGCGGAGATATTTCTGGATGAAGTAGTAAAGTGCGGAAGTCTTAATACATGTTTTTCTTGTTAAAATCAAAACCTAAATTAAGACGAAAGTTTTGAATTAAGAAGTTGTATCGATAATTGAACCGTAAAGGGGATCAATAACTTAACTAAGTCGAATGTAAGTTTTTAAAAGCGCGCATACCGAAAAATATTTTTATTTTTCAATTTTTTTTTTCTGCAATTCCACTTAGGTATGTGTTATCTAGAAAGGAAGAACCGATAAATTGCGCAAGTCAGGCTCTTTTTTCAATTCAATTTAATTGGAAAAAAGGGTTGTCAAAAAATGCCAAGTTGTCGAAAGTTATTTTCTATCAATCATAACCCCCAAAAAGAAAAAAAATTATTGTATAATTTCATTTATTTCAAAATGATCGATTTTCCTAAAAAGTGGTGAACATTAAATTTGATTAATAGAACATATCCTCACTTCGTGGTGTTTGATTCTTGAAAAGTCTTTTTAAAAAATATTTGTGAACTGTCTTATTATCGTCAAAAAATTATTTCAGGTTCAAGAATTGATGTCAAATAATAATTTCAAGTTTAATTTCTATTCAGATTTTTTAAGCCGATTAGTTACGATACCAACTGGAACTGTAGAGAAAAAATATATAAAATATTCTTTTTAGGAGGGGGATGGAGGTTTGCCAATTCTTAAGGATATAAAAATACTTAGAGATATTTTTGGTCTACCCTGTTTTTTCAAAAAGTGATGCAGATATTGACAGAAAACTTTATTAGCTTTGTTCAGTTTTATGTAACACCTATCTTAGTACAATTCCAAAAATCTCATATAATTTTTTAATATAAAAATGTATTTATCCAGGTGTGCATTTTTTTAAAAATTGTATCTGATCTAATTAAGCTATTGTTACATTTTACTATTCAGTTTATAAATCTTTAGTACTCACAACCTCTTAATTTAAGACTTTCTTTTTCAATTCATTGTTTCTTATTTAAATACGAAAGCCCGGTGATAAACTTTCCTCTCCTCTTGTATTGTGATGATGATTTGGTGTGGGCCCAAAGTGGCGTTACAACGGTGAAAAGATTACAATTACAATTAAAAATATATAATTTAAATAGCCATCAAAAGACTCGCTATTCAAACATAACTTTCCCATGCACGTATACAAAATGCAAAAGAAGCTAATGGTAACTCCAAAAAAAAAAAACATTGAAAAAAATATAAGCAAAGAGAGGAAGAAAATAAAAGCATAGAGGGAAAGACAAAAAACATAATAAGAAAAATAAAAATAAAAATAAGAAAAAATAAAAACATATAAATAAATATAAAAATATAAATAAAGAATAGTCTATTATCCGGAACAAAATGCTTCAGATACAGAGCTCTTCCTGCAATTTTACAAACAGAATATTCTCCACTTTTAGCAGTGCTTGAATTTCTCTGCGCAAGCTTTGAAGAAAGGCAAATGATAAAGTCCATTTAAAGTCTGAAACTGGTAAAACATTTACACTAGAAAAAAGGATTGTCACAAGGTATAACCGAGAAAGAGTTCTTTTCTTTTTGCCAAAAAGAAAAAAATGGAGCAGATACTTTGTTCTTCAGAGGTTAAGTGGAAAATTCAATGAATAGTGCTAATGAATAAGATTAACCATATACTTTGAATGGTGGCACGTGACATTTTGTTTTTCAGAGTATAGTTGATTTGGTCAAAATTTTAAAGATAATAAATTAAACAAAAACTCTTTATTGAAACAAAAAGTAAGAAATTATAAATACCTAAACATAGAAAAAAGTCTTAAGTGGAATACTAATTGATATTTATGGTAATTATTAATTTTATTTAATAATAGATAACATTTAGCTGTTCAGTTTTATTTTTTCTGTTAAAATCCAACATTCCAATTCTAAAGTAGTTCAATCATCATTTGCACCTAATTAGTAATTTTTTAAATAAGGTTTTTCAAAACGAAAATTTCATATTACTTCCCTTATTAGTTGAAACGCTTTTTTTTAAATAACAAAAAATAAATGTTTAAAGAAAATAAAAAGAAAAAAATAAATGTTTTTATAATGACTAGGGAAAAAAATTAATCTTTAAGGAATTTAAAGAAAATATTTTATTTTCATCTTTCAAGAAGATTTTAATCCTTAGAAACTTTTAGATTTTCCGTATCCCATTTATACAGAGACAAAAAAATTACATTATATGTTTATTAGTTTATAAATGTACCATAAATATAAATAATCAATGTGTGCAAAGTTATTTTATAATTTTTGCAAAAGAAATCGGTATATCCTGATTGAAGAATAAAATACCCTCAATTCAACAGTTAAGAAAGTGCTGTTAAACTTTTGAGAAGTGCCTAAAGTCTAAAGCAATAGTGTTTGATTTTTTAATCAATATTAAAATTTGTTTTCTTTCTTTTATATGTTTTATGATATTATATGTCACACATCTGGAATTGAAAATTTTAATAACAACTGGAAAATTTAATAACAATCCTAATCCATTCTCATTATATTATATTTCCAATTAATATTATTAAACTTTTTTTCTAGCAAAATTATAAGAAATTTTATTTTTTATTAATTTCCAAACTAATCATGAATATTTCATTACGATATTTTTAACATCCATGTTTGTGCGGATTCGATTTCCTGAAGTTTCAAAGAAGAATTGTCATGAAGTAATAAAGTAAAGAAGAATTTTGAATAGCAATATTTAGTACTGAGCTCGAATTTAAATTTGTTCTTGTCTGATGCAGTATTTTTGCATCCCATTTCCTATGACAGCAATGTTATTTTTCTTAAAGAAATTATTTTAAAACTTCTTGATATAAGCAAGCACTTATCAATTCTGGTATATTAGCAATTAAAGATAGGGCTTGTAATGTATATCTTTCAGAGGTTCGTTCATCTTATATATTTAGATTCCCTTTACAAATTTGAATTTATTTAACAAAAAATCTTATCAAACCTCGCCAAGTTATCTTTACAGACATATCCCACATTAAAATTAAAACATTTAAACCTACACACATTTTCAAACTTCAAACACCAACGTACGATCAAGTAAAAGAAATTCCACTTGATAAGGTAAAGATTTGTATCAAGTTTCGATTTAAAATTGACGAAATGATTTCCAGAATACAGGGAATCTCAAATAACATGAGAAAACATTAATTAATACGCATAATTTTTATCAGAAAAGATGAGGTGAATTTTTTAGTCCACCTTATTAAGAAATGATAGATAAAATTTCGACGTCATCTGCTTTTCTAAAGTGTTATTCAAACTGAATATTTTCTATTTAATTTTTTAAGTTCAAATTTTAAAAGTCAGCTTATTTTGATAAATTCTGATTAAAGAGTAAAACGCGTTAGTTAAAACGTCGGATTTACTTAACGTTCGATACGTCGAGACAACATCAGTTCGAAGAAGTGAAAGGATTTGAAAAATTTTCCCGAGGGAGCATTAGATAAATTGATTCAGTTTTTTTAGATGATTTATTTTAAACAGTCGCCGATGACTCAATGTAATTTCATAAAACTCAGGTGACGTGTAACGCTGACAGTATCTGTCACCGTGCCACAAATATGAAATCTGAGGGCAGAGTCGGCCTCCTTTTTTTATAAACCTCCTCTTTGAATAAATGATTAGCTTTCCAATCACAAATCTCCATATCTTCGATAGCATTTTCCCATCTTAAATTCTCAAGAAGCGTTATCGGTAATGATAAGAGATCTGCTTCTCCGTCATATGATGCATTTCAGGCGATGGAAGTGCATCTGTCGCCGAATCAAAATAGGAAAACATGCTGCATAATCAAATAGGAAACGAATCTGTCGCCGAATCAAAACAGGAAAACATGCTGCATAATCATTTATCTTATCTCTGCTTTCAAACATCTGAGCATCGAATGTTTTCCGCATAGTTTATCACAATCTTAACTCTTAAGATCAAATATTAGGATCAAGGTTAGGAAAGAATTTTGAATTTTTTTTTTATTGGTGGATTCAATTTAATGGCAACAATGAACAAAGTTTGGTTATTACGAAATAGCCATATTTCTCATTCTAAGTAAAAAATTAATACCATATTTACCTGAAATTTTTTTAGTTTATTTCAACTAAAATGTACCTCCCAAAATCAGTTTATGTTTATACCTACTAAATTTATAAAACAACTTATTGTGAAGTCATGAAAAGAGCTTTCATTCCATCTATAAAATTTACTGATGACATAATACTGAAATCCTTGATGGTCTATAATCTTTTTCTCCGTGATACATAATAATCCAAATACATTGGTTAAAATTTGTTTATGATCGTTCTTAAAGCCAAGAAAATCTTGAATATCTCATGTAATTTACAATTAGTTATATAAATAAGTGAAATTTCTGACTATTGATGATAAAATAAGGGCTTTTACTGTTTTAGAATATCTTTGGACAACACTTGAGACTAAAATTAAAATTAAAAACACATTTTTCCACACTTATTCAAAATAGAAATTGTTAAGATTTTTAAAAAGATGTAATGTATATTTTGGTAAATGATATATGCAGAGGAAGCATTTAGTGGCAGTTAAAGAGTTTAAAAAATATTCAAAGTGGATTAAGAATTTCAAAAATGAAATTTGAAGAATGAATTTCAAAAATATTTTTCCCGTTTATGAATGCTGCGTATATATAGCTGTACTTCCACGAATAATAGAATAGATAGATTACAATCAAAGGGCATTTTTAGAAACATAAGGTTGAAAAGAAGAGGACTGGGATAGATTTCATAAAAGTCAGCCGCAAGAAGACATTATTTAATTAGACAGATCTTGATAGAAGACATATAGGTTATGAAATTTATTCCAGTGAAAGTGTCATCATTCTGATGATTACCCTATGACAACATAATTACTATTATGAACCTGGCTGACTATTTTTCCTCAAATTTAAGATGAAGTGACTTTTATAACACTAGAAATTTTTGAGAAGACGGCAGAAAACCGGATTATACTGAAGAGCTCAATGACGTTAATATAGATAGGTACAACCTGTTATGAATCTTGAATTTTATGAGAGGGTAGTTGCTGGAGGCACTTCATTCTGGAAATGATAATACGCGGCTATATACATATCCGTTTAATAGATTTCAATTCTTTTTCTCCTGATAATCATCTAAAATTATTTGATCGACACATTCGCTCACTGTTATAGATTGTAAGGCTGCCGGATCTAAATCCAATATAGCATGCTTGATAATCCACAGAAATAATCGATTTCATCGCATAATGCTGTAGGCATAAAAAAATTCAAAATCAAAAGATGCTGGTGCAAACGATATATATGCTTATTTCAATCCTTGTCACAGAAACATTCCAAGAATTGTTGTTCCCGTTTTATATACTTTCAAATTCATTTAAAATAACTGATAAATATATGTCAAGCAGACATAAACGAAAAACCATTATTTGCGTAAAATTTCACAAGCATAGAGCATTCTTTCTGGCGGGGTGGTCGGCTGTATGCAAAAAGAAGAAGAGCACCCTTTCTTCATAATTATATTTAAAACAAATATCTCTAATTTCACATATGGATCGGCGACAGTGATTTCTCCAAAACTGCCCAGCATTCTTTCAAATACGTTTGCTATGCCAAAGTAAGCGTTACATGGCATTAGCATATAAAAGTTCCGTAATATTAACTTTTGCCACGAATTTATCATTATTATTGAATCTATCATGTCGTCCTTTGGCGATTAATCCCTGGCATGCCTTAATAGTATTAAAAAATTGAACCTGTGTTTCATACATGTTTTTCTCAAACGTTAAAAACAAAAATTTGGCACAAAACTGCACTTGTGGTCACAAATTTTCATACAAAATTGGATAATTTAAATTATTGCATTTTTGAATTATCGCGTTTAATGTTTCTGAAAATACAGACCAACAGAAAGTCAACTTTTCTTTGTATTTGGCTCAAAATTTTAAATGTTAAATCAGTGCAGCGAGTTTAATCTATCTCGCTCCGTTTTATCATTATCGGACACATTAACTTTCATTCGGACAGCTAGACAGACAGAGCTCTCCTGAACAGATTTTAAACAAAATATGATAGAAAAATGCAGATTTTGAGTAAAGATCATATACCAAATTTGAAACGTTTAGTTCAAGGCGTTTTTGAGTTATTTTTATCACATACAGACAGGCGGACATTTTCTCAAAATGCGATTTTCGAACTAAGGGAGGTCTGAAAATGAAGATTCGTCAAAATCCCGCCTGCGAATTTTTTGACGATTATTATACTTTCTCTACACTATGTATACCGGAAAGTATCAAATAAAATTTTTTGAACTAAAAATATTGATACACTTGCACAAAAATTTATCTGCTAATCTGTTCTCAAAAACAAATCTTTCAGCTGTCCAAACTACTTTTGCGATTCAAAAGTTGCATTCAATGAAAACACAAATTTATGATGTATTGATAATGAAAACTGAATTACGATTCAGTTCAACTCTTAATGACCCTGAAAATCAACAACTTTTTGCGAATCTTCCTATTGCCCACGTGAAGAATGGATGCCAACTCAAGAATAAAACTGATTGCGAAAAGTTATGGGCTATCGTCAAGAGTCTTCATTTTTACAGTAAAAAAAATGAAGCATTCTGAAAATACAATTACAAAAATTATATTGAAAACCAAGCCATTAAAAATCATTTCATATTAATATTATATTGCAATAAATTATAAAACATTCATTCAACGATCGATTCAAATACGTCTACATAGTACATCTATTGTAATATTTATGAATGATATAGAAGAAACATTTTGTATAAATCCTATGGATTCTAAGATATGTTTATTTTATATTAAGCTGTTCAAAACATTATAACATCAAAATAATCATCCTTAAAAATTTGATAAAATCAATACAAACCTTTCAGATAAAAGGTTAAAGGGAATAAAAGAGCAAGTTCAAGGTTCTCAATAAAATTGTGGGAAAAAATGTCTTTTATTTCATAAAAATCAAAAATAAAAGCAGATTTTAAAAAATTCGTTGAATTTAGAAATTATTAATCTGAATTTTTTATATGCAGTATATTTATTGCCATTAAATTTTCATGCTATCTTTGCAACAGAAAAATTATGCATGTCAGTATGCGTATAGGAGTGAGGGTATTTGCTGCTGTATAAATAAGGACAAATGAAATAAAAAAATACGCATATGTCGTCTGGAACATTATCAGGCTACCATATTTTAAACCGGAATCTCAAACATTCCTTTTTTCGGTTTTAAATATATTTACAGCAAAGTTCATTTAACTATGCTAAAATTTCAATGATGCACAAAAACAAATTTTAATTTAGCTTTCATTACATTATAGTATCCTTATATATAAATATTTTGTCTATATTATTACTTTTTATTTGACATCAAGACTCTTTTTTTCACTTCCATCTTTTTCCTAATGTGTGTTCATGATCTAAAAATTTGAAAAACAATGACTTAGTCACAAAAATTATTCATAGAATATTATGTGATGATATTATTAAGCAGATTCTTTGTATAAATATAATCTGGAAAATAGTGGACATTTTATGTAAACATCCTTGAGTGATGGAAAGCGCTTTAATTAGTGACTACTATATTTTTAAAGCTTCTTAAAATTTGTGAAAGTGTTCCACCATTTTACTACTCAATAAAAATTGATTGCGTTAAAATATTTATTCCATAACCCACAAAGATCGTGGCACTAAAATTATATTATCCTTTAAGTTTAAATGAATAAAGAAGAAAAACTTTAATAATCTTTTTAAATAAAGTCTAAATAACATAATTAAATTTTAAGAAATTAAATAATAAATAAAAATATTTACAATTCAGTTACCTTGAAAGTTCATTCTACTGTGGTACATAGTTAAAGCGTTCGAAAGACTTGAAAAATTCTCTCTGTATTCCAACCCTTCCTTTAGCATTCAGTGAAATGTCATAGGAGAATGTTTAGCTTCGCATCGAAATCTTTGTTATGCTTTGAAGATCTTTTTGTGTATGAATGAAATTAGCCGACGATACATTTTTGCATCAACGGCTGTATCATTTCCTCCAACTTATTTAGTTAATTCTGCTAAGTGAAATCTTCGCATACATTGATGTTGGAAGTAACTGTTATTCTTTCAAAATTCAAATATTTTTACCAAACCTCTGAATGTTTTGTAACAGAATTTTTTAATTTTTGATGGAGTATAATTCACAAAATGGATAAAATTTAAAATGTTTAACATTTTTAACTACATTTTTATAACGCAGGAAAGACTTTTAGAATTAATTTTAAATAAAATTCTGCAATTGAAAATCAATGAGGTATTTTTAAGTATTTAATTCTCAATAAAGCTTAGCTCGGAAAACAATTAATAAGTAAATTACATTTATAAATAAAGTTAAATTTAAAAATTGAATAAATTTTAAAATTTTATTTTAAGCTTCTTTTTTCTTCTTTTTTCCGCCTAAATATTTAAAAAAAAATCTCAGGAATAAAAGGTTTCTATCACATAAATTTTAATAAGTATAAATAGAATATCAACAGGATGCATGCAAATCTTTCTGTAAGCTCTTAATGAGTTGTAGTATTTATTCTTTCATAAAAGCAAAGCTAACATGTCTCAATAATGTTTAACAAGATAAACAATAGGAAAAACATAATGCATCCTTTAAAGTAGCATTGATTAGCATAAATTGACGTATCTTTCATATTAAAAACGAGTTTTTTTGGAGGGGAAGGGATATTGCATTCTTTATGAAAAGAATTTTTTGACATGTTTAACATCAGCACGTAACACGGCTTAGGAATATGTTTCAGAACAGTATAATAATCAGGAGAAAGAAAATATTATTTTGGGGAGTTGTTTAAAACTTTATGCTCTTGTAGTATAAGTTGTAGAAGTCTTAATACTGAAAAAATATCTATAGAAACATTTGCATCATAAATTAGTTTAATCTTTCCTTTACTCCTGCAAGTAATTATCGTTGAAAAACAGCATTTAGAAGACTAATAGTTCTCTACGCTATCATGACATGATAGCCAAATACATTTAATTATTCAAAAAATTAAGCTATTTTAGAGTAGAATACATCTGAATTTAGAATAAAATAAAAATACACATAGAATTTTTTTATTAAAAAAAAAATTTATTTCAAGTATTTTGTGAATAATACAAAACTACATACTATCGGCGTGAAATAAATATGCATTTCTGCCGTAAAGAGTAATTCGCCTATAATTTGCATTTATTTTGGTAACACTACATATATGCTTTGTCAGGTCATTGCATATTGAAATATAAAAAATGAGATATTTATCTCTGTCGCAACTATATATCCTCATATTGCGATATGAATCTGTAATCATGAGAAAGTACGATAAGAATTTAATCACAACATTCATCTCTCAACAGATATCGCAATATCTAAGTATAATATAGATAAAAACTTATGAAAAGATTCTTCACTGCAACTATTAGAGAGAGAAAAATAACCTTCGCTTTAAAAAAATTCAGTTTCAAAACGGGCCAGAATAAAAAAAAAATACCCTCACTGTTGCTACCCACTGAGCTGTTGTTTTATACTTAAAAGTAAGTTGTAATAATAAAATTTCAATAAAAAGATCGAAAACTCTTGTGGAAGTTTTAATTCAACTGGATAACACTAATTTTTAATTAAAAAATTAAAAAAGATTTTAATGTTAAATTAATGAATGCTTTAAATTAAATTAAAATCCTGTTTTCAAAAGCTAATTTATTTTATCGTAGTTAAGTTTAAAAAATTACATGTTTAAAATATTTGTTTATCACTCATTGTTTAAATAAATTAAGCTTTTCTTGTATAGCTTTTAAAACAATTACAGAACAAACAAGTACAAAAAAAGGAATAAAATTCAAACTACTTATCGTACTTTCTCATGATTAAAAATCATTATATTAAGTTTTCATACCAAAGGGCTTATCATTTTACTGATTACTTATTATTACTGAATCAAAAAAAAATTAACTAAACATGGAAAATATAAATGCAGACTTTCAATTTATTTGAAATATTTTCCTACGGTTTTTTTTTTTTTTACTTCTTTTCCTTATGTATATGCAAGTTTAGAACCCGAATCAAGTTTCGATTCTGTTTAGAGTCCTATCTGTTGCCATTTTAAGTTTCATTCAGAATTTAAAGAATGCATTAATACTGTTTAGCTATTATTTCAATTTTAGTGGCTAGAACTCCATTTCAATTTTCAGATTTTGCCATTCCTACTTTTATCATGCTATACAAGTAAGTCGACTTTTTTTAAATGATTAATATGTTTTACGAGCACAGGGACTTTTTTCAGTAGAATTAATTATTATTTTACGATTTTGAAGGTGGAAATTTTTAAACTTTTATATTGTTTTACATTGATAGGGCTCTAATAAATTTCATTTTTATTATGAATTCATTCAATTTGAAATATACCAAAATTCTGAATTTAGTGCCTTATTTAAACAGTGATGAAACGTTCACATGTAGGAAGTTTCTTATTCCTTCGTATTTTCCCGAAGAAGTATAGTAATCATCAAAAAATTCTTGCTCAAGATTTTGAGGAATCTCCACTTTTGAGAATTTCCCTTAGAATTCTTTTGAGTTAGATGGTCGAAAACTGGTACGAGGGTGGTTCAAAAAGTGTTTAGACTTCATAATAAAAAATAAATTTATTTGCAAAATTCGTTTTCAACTTTTCGAAATACAACCCTCGGGCTGCAATGCATTTGTCCAGTCTGACAAATCAGTCTTTAAATGATAAGGACCACTCATCTTTACTTAACTTGTCCAGCTGCTCTTGATATTCTATGACGGATTCTTCTGCACAGCCAAATCTGCTTCCCAGCATTTTATTTTTAGGTTTGGCAGGTCACAGGGTGTAAGATCTGGCGAATAGGGAGGGTGTGGCAGAGTTTCGATATTTTCTGCTTCAAGATAATCCTTTGTTTTCTTTGCAGAATGAGTCGATGAATTGTCGGGATGCAGGATCATCCCACGCGTTCCGCTTTTGGGCCTTTTTTGAGGCCACTGTTTCAACACTTCTGGCAAACACTTGGTCACATACCATACTGCTGTAACTGTTTTTCTGTCTTCCAACACAATGGTGGCAATATGCCCCGAGTACGAAGAAAATGTTGCCACCATTCCCCCCATTCGCTTTCCGACACTTCTTATGCGCCTGACCTTGGTTGGAGGTGGTTCATCTGGAATACACCAGGTCATGGACTGGCGCTTTGTTTCTGGCTCAAACTAGCAAATCCATGTTTCGTCGCGAGTAACTATGTCCCAGACACCTCTGCTTTTGCCATCGTTGAATTTAGTTTTCCTTGTGTGGAACTATTCCACACGAGCATTTTTTTGGCTTCACTTGGTGTGTGAGGGATCCATCTTGAGCAACGCTTTCGCAGCAAAAGGTCATCGTGCAATATAGCGTTGACACTCCCGGAACTGATCTTTAGGGTGCTAGCTATATCCTGATGTGTAATTCTTGGGTTTTCTTTAACCAGGGACCGCACTTTTTCAACATTTTTCTCCGTTATCGAAGTGCTCGGACGTTCGCTTCTGGTGTAGTCTTCTAAGGATCTTTCTCCATGCTTAAAGTCATTGAACCTGCTGAATATCGTGCCAATGTAGGAGAAATATCCGGAAAGATGGAAAAAAGGCTTTGAAAACACTCTTCATTAGTCAAACCTTTTGAAAAACCATAAAAAATCATGCCGTGCCAAGTTTCTCTGTTCAACTCCATTGTCTAATGCGGGAAAAGCGCATTCTAAAGTAAAAAGAAACCCCGTAGAAATTCTCCAGTTGATGTTATCATGGGCTGCCATCTACCATAGTGTATTGAGGGTGGAAACTACTGATGAGAACTGAAAGTAAATTTCTAAAAACTAAAGTCTAAAAATTGAACAGCCTACGTATATTTTCTTTACACCAAATTTGCAAATACCTATAAAAATTTCAAACAAAATCAATTCAGAAGTCCGGTTATACAAATATAAGAACTAGATTGATAAGATTCGGTACACTGATTTGAATTCGATAGTGTGTAGACACAGATCAAATTTTAAGCTAGGTTCAAGTATGGGTTGACTGTCTATTGGTCTGTACTTTCAAAAACATGTAGCCAATGTAATACAAAAACGCAATGACTGAAATATGCCAATTTTGATTAGGAATTTTCTAACTACAATTGCAGGTTTTTTTCCAGGATTTTTTTTTAGTTGGTTGAGAAAAACTATCTAAAACACAAAATCGATTTTTGAATACTATTAACCGTATGACAGGAATTAATCGAAAAATAACGGGCGAAGAGTGACAAGTTCAGTAAAAATGCTAAATTCATACAAAACGTTCATATTTCGAAACTATTTTAAGCCTGGTAATTTGTACTCTGGCAAGACAAATTTATTAGACAACATAAAAGAAAGATTTAGGAGACCTCTCCCACTGCTCTACTCATAGCTTTCATTAGAAGCTAACTTTTGATATTAAATGAAAAGCTACAAAACATTTAATATCATTTCAAATAATCTAATAATTTTATTTTCTCTTAAACTTTCCATGAAAACAGTGATTACTTCCTAGGTAAAATGGTTTCTCCTTTTTCTGAATATATTACATTATCTTTCAATTTGTAAAACAAATACTACCCTGAATGTTGAAATCGTCAAAGGTTTATAACTGGTGCAAAAACTTAAAATACATTAATAAAAATTTTGAACATTTTCTAGTGGAGATTTCTTAGCTTTTCAGTTTAGCTTTATGAAAACTATGAAAAAAAAGTAGCTAGATTAGAAGATTTCAAACAAATTAATGATTAAATGTCAGAATCACTCTATTTCGAATTGTATGTTTTTAAGTTTATTCTACTGATAATCGAATAAAAGAAAGTATGCGGAACGAACTTTACACTTCCATGCTAAAAATATACACTTTAATCAGTCGATCATGCGCATGTTATTAGCTATAAAAAGCTCAAAAAACAAAAATAGTTAACAATTTAATTTGAAACGGTGTAATACGACGTAATTTTATTTTCCTGAATAGTTGGTATCTAATACGTTTTTCCATTGCTAAATTTAACCTGTTCCTGTCTAAAATACATCAACATTCCGTCATAAACACTTTAATTTTAAAAAAACAATCTCTCCCCACTTTTTCAGCACTCAGTATCGCATCAAAAACATTACAGGTTCTTCATATCAATGTAGGTCATCTATAAATCTTTGTACTTTTCCCTACAGAAGAAATTTTGTACCGTTTTCCTTCTTTATTTCTTATAGCATTTTCAACAAAATTTGATATTATTCTAACAATAGCCTTGATTTTGCATTTGTAGAGCATTTCTGCTGATATATTGGTTTATTTTAATCCCAGTCAAATGACGATAATGAAATTATACTGATAATCTCTAATTTCCTATATTTAATATAACGTAGTAATGATTGAATTCAGAGATAGTGAAAATATATTTTTCCATTGGGAGAATTCATTAAACAATCAGTGGTAAAATTTATGTAAAAGTCTATATGCATATGCTGATCGAAGAAACAACAATTTTGCTAACAATTTTTTTAATATGGTGACCTAAGTTAAGTGATTCCAAAATTGTAAATTGGAAGAAATATTGATGCATTGGGACTTCTTTAGTACATTACTCATTACTTTGTCGTTTTGTTTTATTTGATTCATTTCCTTTGATTTCAATGTCAAAAAAAGTCCTTATAACCCTTGAATCCTGTCCATCGCATAGCATGATAGTAAATTTTAATGCGTCAATTCTTTATCCTTCCTTTTTTTCCTTTAACTGAAATTAAAATGATTATATTCTCTTTTTTTTCGTGCTATAATTTGAATAAAAACAAAAAATAAAATAGCAATTTCTAGATTACTCAAAGTTTTCTCTGTCTAATGTATAGTTGTTGCTAAATGATATATATTGGAGGTCATAATATAAACTTATAGAAATCATGATTCCCTTATATATTTTTAGAATCATTTGTGAGAAATAAAAATTATTTTATCTATATTAAAGTAGAAATATTGTTAAGCTGCATAATCAACGAAATCTTAAATGAGCTGTCAGGACTCTTTGAAGCCTAAGTCAGAATTAAACGAAAAAAAATTGCTTCGTATTCATTAATAAAGTAATGAAGAATTTTTTTCAGGTCTCATGGTATTACAAACGAAATAATTTAAGGTTATAACTTCTTAAGATTAGCATTCATTTAATTTATATAATTTTTAAGTAATTTAATTATAATTCAAAATCAAAATTTAATTTTATATAATTTGCAGAATCTTTATACTGATACATTTTTTATTCAAATTTGAGTAAAAACTCAATAAATAAGAATAAATCAATTTATAAAAAAAAATTGTAGCAATAAAAGTTGTATTTGAATATTTATCTTACGTATGTATTGTTCTAAAATATTGTTATCTACCAAATAATCAAATTTGCATACAATCATGATATGTTCTGTGGTAAAAATTCAGAAGATGTATATATTTAATTAAGGGAGTTGTTATCTATAAAAAAGTTATATTATTATTGTAAATTACTCAATTATTTAAAAATTAGAGTATTTTTATTTTAAAACATGTCCACATTTAGTAATTTTGTGTGTATTATTAACGTATTAATATTATAATGGTATCCGATTAAAAAGTAGAGCTATGCCATTATTTTTTTATTAAAGTAGATGTTTTAGCTCAATTTTTATTAAAATTCGATCATTCTCGTTCTTGTCGTTTTCTAACTGTTGCATCAAAAATGTGAGAATAGAATTGTACTGCAATTTATTTAACAGTTTCTCATCCATATGAATTTTTATTTGTTTTAATAAATATTAAAATTTTAGTTTCTTGGAAGAAAAAAAAGTTTGTTTTATTATGTAGCCTTAAATGTTTGAATAATGGCGAATGAAGTATAAATAATAATTTATTTAGAAGGACAATTATTTTTCATTAAATTATTCCATTTCTGAAAGTTTTTTTCTTTTTGTATAATGAAAGCTTCTGAGGAATAATTTATCAGTTTTATTAAAACCTAAACTTTAGCAAAACGAGTAATATATTTTTTAATTTTTTTAGCTCCTCTGAAAAACGAATTTCAAATAATTTTTTCACTTTTTATTGATTTTAAATGTTTTAAAATTAAAGCTTAAAAAAACATTCGAAATTTCTTTCAGATTTTTAAATTTACTTATTATTGATCGATTTAATTCAGCATATAATTTTGAAATTTATGATAGTGTTTGAAATTATTTCCAAACGAATCTTGTTATTCTATAATATTAGGGTCGTATTTAATTTAGAAAAGCAATTTATCAGAAGCGTAGCTTAAATATTTATCAGAAACACTGAGTTTGTAAAATTCTAAAGAGTTTATGGCCTTGTATAAACAATTCTGATAACGCGCCTTTTCAAATCACATGTTTAGCTACAAAGCATTCAAGTTTGGTAAAAGGGTAGATAAATAAAATTCTTGTTTGAAAGAAGAATCTTTTACAACTGTAAAGAATTTTAATTAAGAAGTAGAACATTTTTCTTTCATTTTTATCCTTTATATTCAAAGAATTAAATGAAATTTTATAATAATTTCGTGTAATATTTGCTATATTCTGCAGTTTAATTTGAAATGTAAAGTTATATCAAACACGAATCCAACTTTTCATTATTTTGTCTATTTGAATAGTTCAGTCATTTTTTCCATTAATGTAAATGTCATTCTCGAAAATCATTTATGAGAAATCATTTCAGAATTACATTTTGTGTTAAATAAACGTGAGTTCTAAATTAAGGAAATCAACAGGTGATGTCATAAAATTTTAAATAATAATTTTGGAACTTCAGCTTTCTTAAAACATTATAAATATCAATATATTTTTATTTACTTTAAGAAACCAAGAATTCGCTAACCAACTCTCTGCTTGATTTATGAATCAACAAAATATTAATGGGTTAGAAGTTAACAAAGAAAAAATAATTAATTTCAAAATCGATCAAGATATTGCTATTACTTAAAGCTGTCTTCATTTAATATATGGTTTCGTTTCATTTTGTATTTCATAGTTTTCTTAATTCCAATATAAAAAGTATATAATTTGATTAACATGGCTAAAACTTTAGAAAGATTACAAAAAAACTCAAATAAGGCTTTTTTAACAAAATTAGTAATGGATTCTTTTTGTTTAATTGACCCACATGAAAAAAGAATCACTACTATTAGTAGGTATTACTGTAATAAAAATGTATAAATTTGTTCACAAAACTTATATAGATTTTCATTCTCTTATTCGGTTATATCTTTATCGTTTTTCAATTAATCTTTTTTTACCTTTTGTACAAAATCTATATAAATAAAAATGGATGTTTGTTTGTGTGTCTCATATGCGCTGCCGTGCCGCGTATCCGATTCCGATGAAAATTCGAATACTTATTACTTGCAGTTACGGGATGGTTATTGAGATAGTAAAATTATCTAAAGAATAAAAATTATTTTCAGATCTATTCACCGTATTTATTTACAATGGATTAATCATCAATTAACTCTCCAATGACACAACAGATTCGGTAAAGATGCCAAATTCAAGCTAGACGTTAGAGTAGCATTGTACATTCATAGTTATTGTACGTAAATGCAATGTAAGTCTTTCTCTGAGGTAACAATTTCATTTGAGAGTTTGCAAGAAAGTTATAGGGTAACCATTCCTATAGGTTTGAAATTTCAACTAAACATTTAATAAAATTTTAGGGGTTTTTTGAAGTAACTTTCTAAAATATTACAGCACAGATAATTTTGCACCACCTCAGTTTCCAAAAAATTATATTTTCAACTATATTAAATACTTCATGGTATAAATATATCTTCTATATTTAATCAGTTTTAAAGGAAAATATTTTAGTCACATTTTTTAACATTAAACTTGAGAATTCTGCACTAATATTAAGCGAATCTCCCCTCACCCCCAATATTTGAGGGACAGACATAATTTTTAAAACGCAATATTTTTTTATTTATAAATTTAAACCAGTAGAGGTGGTTTAACAGTTTCCTACAGTTATATATATATATATATATATTCCAAATTTTATTTATCTATCTCTCTTCATTTACTAATTATCAAGTTAATTTTTATTCGAACTGCCGAACAGACGGTCTTACTCATACTTTACGGTCACGGTACTTACTTACACAGTCATTCTTTACACAAAACTTGATAAAAATCTGTAAATTTGGTATACAGACCATGTAGCAAATTTCACACACCAAGTTCAAAGCATTTTTTAGTTACTTTTGTCCTAGACAGAAAGACATTTACGAAAAATTTGTTTTTCGAACAAGAAAATTTGAAACATGGAGGCTAATCAAAATCTCAAAAAATTCGAATTTTGAGGCGATTACTATATTTTCTTAATACTACGTATATTAAAAAATAAACAGGAATGTGAATGATAAAATGTATTTTTAATCTGCTTTTTTCTCTCAATATACTAAAATAAATATTTGAAAAAATTCTGAATTTATCAATGTTTTAAGTAGTTTTTCTACGTTGAAACCTGTTTAAAGAGAATTCAATCACAAAATTATTTTCGCGGAATGATTTCTTAATTTCTCTAGTTAATGTAAACCAGTTTATAAAAATAGATAGAAAATCTTGTGCCATGCGCTGGAATAATTTATTCCTTCCCATTTCCTCATAAACTTTTGAGAACTGCGAATGTTGTGAATACAAGTCCTCTGATAAACAACCTAAAACCTTCTTTTTATTTTGCGTCGATAGAAAAGAAACTGATCAGCTAGATTAGGAATTACAAAATATCCCACATATTTGTGGCTTTTGAGACGTTTCTAATATGCAAACACGTGAGAAAATATATTAATTATATAATAAATATTTATAGAATAATCACTGTATATAAAAGCAAAACAATTGAGTTTTCAAAAATCCATCTTTAACCCAGGTTATTTAAAGATACGAATTGCCTCTTTCTTCTTAGATTTAACAGATCATTGTAAAAAAAATAATTGTATCTTTTAGACATATCGAGCTTGGCTTAATATTAACTTACTAAATCATCATCAATGGTTTATATGTGTTAAATAATTAGCAAAAAAAGAAAACCAGTTTCATATCAATTAATCCTGATTTTATTTCATTACTTTTTATTCCATACTTATCGGCTTCGGTAACCACCTAGTTCGCTGAGGTTGTTGTTCAGCTTTAATTACAGTTAAAACATTTAGATACAGCTTTATATCCATGATACCATAAAACTGCTAAATATTAAAAACTTGTATTTGTGTCATTCACCTATTTTTCACTTTATATAATGGTATGGATATATGATTTTAAATATTGGTACATTCTTTGATATTGCTATATGTCTATGTTTACTATACTGCTATATCTACTATGTCATCAATCCTTAGGACGTTGTGATATTTTTTCTTTGTGCTTATGTGCATTACTGCTTTCTATATGTACTTTTCATTGTAATCTTCCAATCCCAGAATTGATTTGCTAACTATTTAATTTAAATATTTTATTTTAGTCAAATGGACTATTCCGTATTCTCTTATTTACCACCCATATTCTGGCGATGATTGCAAAACTTTTAATAAGGGTTCTCTCGGTGACCTCCAAGGTCTTACAACAATTCGGGTAGGCGGGTCGTCGTGGGATAGACCAAGACCAAAATATCAAAGATATGTTACTTATCATACACATGTCCCGTTCATGGTGTAGATGAAACTTTCTTATGGAGACTAGTCACATGACACTATTAAAAATGTTACTGAGTAGTTGATCTATCATATAAATTTCGCAATATTGTAACTTCACTTTTTTTAATCCGTCACTTAAACTACACTGATATTTAAAAAAAATAATTCTTCTTTAACTGTTAACAATGTAAGAAAATCATGCAAACATATATTTGGTGAAAAAAATGAAAAAATTTCTTCAATTTCTTCAGGGAAACAATGTAAACGACTGATGCAAATTACGCAAAAAAAAAGCCGAAATTCATTAAGAAACTCCCACCACTATTAAATTGATATAATGTAATTTGTAATAAAATTTATAATGTAACAAAATTGTAAAATTATCGAAATAATTTTTAAATTTTAAAAAGGAATAAAACTAATCTTGGTGCAGTAACATTTTCCGAAGTTATAATACAGAAAAATCCCTTAATTCAGTTTAATCGTAAATTAATTAAAATTAAAAAACAAGGTGCATATTTCCTTCCTCCAAGGTTTTTATGAGAAAAATTTGATAAATATAGATCAAACGGTCTGGCCTATAGAGTGCCCACACGATCACGTTTGTCTTTACTATTAGTAAAGATAAAAACTCATAATCTCTAAGCATATCATCAGTTACACTAATTTTTCAATTTTTCATCACCAAGTTTTCTATTTTTAATTGTTATTTCGATATTCTGCCTGCGAAGATATCTAAATATTTTTGAAAAGCATATCAACTATTTATATATAATGCTGTAATAACTATAATTTTTATACATGAGTTTATAATAATGTAGCTAAATTGTATAAAATAAATAAAGTGGGAATTCAGCGTTGCTTGACGCCATAAGATTATAGAAAAACACATTATCGGCATTTTTTTCCTTCAGCAAAAGCATTTTATATATACTATTTAAGTAGGTCCAAAAATAGTGCTCTATAAGCCAAACTCAAATGACAGATGTCAGTTATCATCTTCTCACTAAACGCTTTCCCTTTCATGAAAACAAAATAACAACTTTGAAGTGAAAAATTTCTAAACTATTATTATCTTATATCCGTTTGCCATAAAAACATCGCATTGTTTTTTTATTTAATTTTCTAACACTCTTACAATTCATTATTACCTTGAAGTTTCAAGTGCATCTTTAGTTTTTAACACTAAATCACATGCTTACAGGCAAGGACAAAATATTTCTCTTAAATATATCGTCAACTACTTTAATCGTCATCGCCAACCCTATAGTCAACATACTTCACGTGTTCATCTCAATGTGACCACCACGAAGCAAAGAAATTGGCCAATATGCCAACCTCAGCTTTAAAACAAAATAAAAATAAAAATGGACCAAGGGTCACCGTGATACTGTATCGATCCGACATAAAAACGGGAACCGCCAGAGACTTCAGTTTCTGTTTACGTTCTTGCACCGAGCACTCGCCCTCTTGTCTAATCTCCCAAGAGAGATTTGATAAAACACTATTAGCTAATATTAACTGATTCTGAGATTGTCTCAGTTTTATTCAATCAGTTTCGGTCTTCCTTTTTTGGCTCCTTGAACTTTTTTCTAATGTATCAAGAAAGCAAAGCATCTCTAAAAGCCTGATCTTATCTTTATATCCCATTTCATTTCTACTGAATTTGTCAACAGAAGAGCGTGTTGTTTTTGCATTTTTAAAGCAATTTCATTCTTTTTAATTCTAAAATATTTCTCATGAAAATAAAATTTTAGAAAAACACATTCAGATACATTTTTTTTTCTACCGATTTGAATCGTCAGCATATATCGAGTTTTTGCGCCACAGCGATAAACCAAATTCATTGAATCATTTTACAAATTAGCTCAGTCACTGTAATTAGTAGTCTAATATATAGTCACTTTCGGTACCGTAGAATCTTATTTTCTGTCAATCATGAAGGTTTCCGTCCGAGTTCGAGGCGAATGGTTTGCCGTCCCTTGCACAAGAAGCTCCACAACAGTACGTTTTGTTGGAGAAGAGGCCCTCAGAAGGTATCAGAAGCTGAGACCCCAGAGCTCCCATGTATCAGGAAGAGAAGAAAAAATATATCAGATCAGAAAGACGAAAGGAGGAGCAATTTTAGATCCCGATGACCAGGTGAACCATGTTCTTGACGACAATGACTTCGTCTCCGTTGGTAAGCATAAATCAATTAAAATATAATGATTAACAAAACCATTTTTATACACGTTTTGTATTAAATAGATTTTCCATTTCACGATAATACATTGTATGTTATTATTCTTAAAGCTGTAATTTTTCACTAAGGAAATTCTTTCTTACGGGAAATATTAAAATCAGCATAGAAAAATTTCATTGATTGGCGAACTTATAAATAATATTTTGCAGTTGTTTGTGCAAATAAAAAATTCTCTCATTCAATTAAAATAAATTCTAAATTTTTTTCTTAAAAATCTATTTCAATGCAACATTTTTTATCAAATCTCTTTCCTTTTTTATAAAATTCAATAATCACGAATTATTTATTTATCAAATTTCAACATTAAGAATAATAATTTTAAGCTATTTGTAAAATATTTACAAGATTTAATTCATGAATTTTGAGTATCTAAAGAAAAAAATACGAAATTTAATCAAATATAATTTCTTTTCCTTCAATTTTTTTTACTGTATATTTTTTATAATCCTAAATTGTTCCTGTTCTGATTATTTCCGAAACTTTTTCTATAAATAGATAATTTAACTTTTTCCTTCTAGTTATATTAATTCTTTAATTTATGAACTTTTTATTTCACTTTCTTTCCTTTTAGTACTAGAAACAGACAAACCAAATCCTGTAACAGCTCCAGCAGAGATCCACTATGTACCAGAACAAGTGTATCCTTTTTTTTTTAAATTTTATTCTGATCAAATAAAAATATAAAGACTTTAAATTGTTTTAATAATGTAATGCTGTTTCTCCCTTTAATTTTAAATATAATTTAAATTTTTCATACGATAAAATCGTCTACAAATTAATCTTATCTAAGTTAATGTATTTGCGTACGACAAATAGCAATTTATTAAACTATATTTTTTAAAACATGCTAAAAAATATTATTATTCAAAGACAAAAGAAATATTGTATTATATTGCTATTAAAACTTTTGTATTGAACAGTTAAATTAATATAAAGATTGACACATGAAAACTATTTGTTGACACTCCCCTGCTGAAATCTTTGATGCTTGCGTACAAATATTTATGTAAGCAAGCCCAACGATTTAAATATTTCAAAAAATGTATTTATCAATAACCTTTCTGGAAAAATTCTATTTTCTCTTCATTTTATGTATGTAAAATGAACGCATGTTAAAAAAATATTAAGAATGAGGAGATCAATAAGTTTATTATTATTACTATGGTTGTTATAAGTGATATATTATATTTCGTTTGCAACATATAAATTTTCAATGAAATAAAACTTAAAAAGCATAAACTTAAAATTTTTTTTATATTTATCCTTTTTATTAAATATATTTTTATACTCTATATAATCAGCTCTATGTAATCAATGTGCATTTAGTGAGGAAAAATGCGTAATACTAAAATTTTAAATTAATTAAAATTATACATTTACCATTTTAATTTTACACAAGAAACCATACTCCAGCTATAAAGCAAAAACTAACATTACTAAAATTTGATAAAATGCACTAGGAAACAAATCTTATCTTTTTCTTTGAATGAAAATTATCAGTTTTCCTTAATTTGATTATCAGACCAGGGAAATTCAAAATTCCAACAGAGGTACGTATCATATCATTTATTATATAATTTTAAAAAAATATCCATTGCACAATACTTATATTATTTTTTTTATTTTATTTTTTTTATTTTAATCAAATTTAAAATATTTTAACTGTTTTGTATTCCTTTTTATTTCTAGTACTTTACTTTGGATGGTTACAATCTCATTCCAGATGATCTACTAAAACTTGGGAAAGGAATGTATAAAATTAAAGTAAGAATTTATTTCTACATACTGTATCGTGAATTCAATATGCATATAAATGTCTCATTGTTTATTAATTTATATATTATAATGCAATTCTTAAATATGCTAACTCAACATTTTATGAAACATATCTTGAAAGTGCTGGAAATTATTTTTGCTTTTGATCGATAAAATAAATATTCAAAAGGAAAGTAAGAACTGTCTATTTTATATAACAAATTTAGAATAATTTTTATAATAAGCTTATAATAAGAATATTTTAAATTATAAAAATATTTCGTTATAAATTCATTTTTTATTGAACATTTATCAAAGAAAAGGAAATTTGAAAGTGAACAAATGCAATAAAAATTGATATAACTGTGAACCTTTTGAATCTTAATTGTACTTCTAACAATAAATGAAAATATATAAATATTTCTATACACAAAGAGAATAATCATTTGATTTGAAAACTTCGTTATTTTAATTACGTGATGAAAAAATTGATCAAAATAATGAATGAAAAATGTAAGATATGAAAATAATACAATTATGAACTGATGTAATAGCAAGTTTACCTTTTTTCTAAATCATTTCTACCGTCTTATCTCTTAAAATCAATCAGTAAAAAATTATGTTTTCTTCATCTCAATCTGTGTTTACATCTTAGTCGATCTTGAAACTTCATAATTTTTTGATAACGAAGAATCTAGAATATCTTCTCAGAATCTGGACCGATTTATTTTTACAAGATTATCGGAAGATAGAAATAAAAGCGAATTCCCAAATATCATATTTTTCAATCTAACCTGATCCTACAACTTATCATTTTGATATAAATATAAATCTGTGGGAACTCTGTGAAGAAACTTTTTAATATCAAAAATTTAGTTAAAATAATGTTTTCTCAAAAAACCATATTTAAGTATCCGACTATGTTAAAAACGCTAGTTATCAATCACATTGGCCAATTTTTTAAATTGTTATTTCTTGTAGTTCCACTATCCCTCTTTCCAAAACAGTTTATCTTTTCTAGAAAAAGGAAAGCCTTACCTATCATCCAGGGTCACATATTTTTTCAGTTAAAATTTGTCTTTAACTTCCATTTTCTCTAATTTTCGCATAAATTCTCCACCGTTAACATGATGTCTCAAAAATTAACAGGGATATTTACATAAATATTTCAGCGCGCGTTTTAAATAATATGGGCAATGAAATGAACCAAAAGTTTTATTGTTGGTGAAATACTTTTTCCTTTACAGATGTTTTTAAAAAAGTTATGTTATGAATTGATGGAAAAAATACATATATTCGCATATTTCTACCCATAACTTCTTTGCATCTCAAGATTTTTCTGGGATTTTGGTTCATTTCATACATCATAGTATTCTATGACTTCTATGCAAAGATAAATAGGATTGTTGCATTATAATTTTGTGTAGAATGTTAACCGTTTTGGCTAAATTCCATTAGAATTTACTACACATTTTCCTATTTCTCAAAATATATTATCTTTTCAAATAATTTTGTAATATTTATTGCATTTTGTCTCATAATTGACGATACATATAAAAACTGAAGTTTTAAACAGTTTTTTAAAAAATTCAATTTTTCAAAAATTTTCTTTCGAACATAGTCGGATACCTTAAGCAAATTTGCAAAATTTTTATATTTACCTTTTGCAGCTAAGCCATGAATCTCAAGCAAGAATCAATCGTTCCCGTGACATGTTAGAAAGAATCTTGAAAGAGAATAAAGTAGCTTATGGCGTCAACACAGGTTTTGGAAAGTTCGCATCAACAGTTATTAGTGAAGAAAAAATTATGTAAGAAAATAATCTCTTCTGTTTTTAGTTAATTCCCATCATATTTCTTAGAGTTGCTAGTTTTAAAATTTAGTTTTAGTTTTTTTAGAAGGTTTTATGCATGTCCAATTTTCTAGTGAAATTTGTCATGGATACCTTTTTATTTTTTGAACCTACTTTTTCTAATCACCAGGTATATCACAAAAATCTATAATTAATTTTAGCTGCAGATACCGATATAGCAAAATGAAATCAAATTGTTAAATAGTCAGAAAATGAATCGAGTATTTGGAGTATGTTGTAAACTAATTTCCCTACTACTAAATAATGTTATCAGCAAAAATCCGTCTTATCTGATTAGAATATTAAAAAAAATTCGATGAATCCTGTACTTATTTCAATGCCTCAAAAAAACAACACATTTCTTGAACAATTCGGGTCCACAGCCTTCGTTTATTTATTAAATTATTTTGGAATACAACTTTAAATATTCGGAAATTAATTCTTATTTTGCATCATTTTGAAGAAGAAATAATTTGTCTCTGAACATATTCCCTTGCTTTTTTAAAAGCATTCCATAAAATAGTAATCTTTATAATACATTTGGCTTTATTAGTTGCAACAAACATTAAAAGTTATATTGCGTTAAATTTTATAACTAAATAAGGGTGAATATTTTTTGCAGAGAATATGCCTTTATGATATTTATGTTATGATGAGATTTAGATAAAGAAAAGAAATATAACATAAAATATTCTACTCATGCTCTTCTAAACCTTCGGCGTAAGTCCTAAGCGGTTTTTTTTTTTTGAAACAATGAACTTAGAACGTGAATGAACTTTTCCTACAATCAATGCATTAAATGAGAAAAATTACTTAGTCTCGAAAAAATTCATTACACTGATATATCGAAATGATTTTTATATTATGATATAATTCAAATACACAAAAGAAATATAATAAAAAATTCTAATCATACTTTCCTATATTTACAGCAAGTGTAATTTTCTTTGAAACATTTTGCATCAAATTGGTCAGTAAAAAAATAAGGCATTTTTTTAACTGAATTCACCTTTATCAGTTATATATATGATCAACGAAAATATTTACACATATTTTAGATCCGTCTTAATATAACGACATCCAACATTAAGACAGAAACTAACTACAAAAAAGATTGACACTAACAATCAAAAACAGATTCTTGACTATAATTTGGCTTTCCTGTTATTTAAAATTAAGCTAATGCCACTTTTAAAAATGCCGAGCTTTAAATTTTGGATTCTTTATTTTTCTAAGTGAAATTTTTTAATTATAAAGAGAATAAATTAAATTTCCCATTCTTATCAATAGTAAATCGATATAACGCCTCCAATTAGGCTCTTTCTAAATGTTGTAAATTCAATTATTTATAAATTTTAAATTAGCATATTGAAACCTTCATTCACAATGTAATAATCAATTATATACAAAATAACATGATGAATGACATCGATTTTTTAAATAATTGCAAAAACACACAAAAAAAAACCACTAAAGCTTTTCTTTATTATGAGAAATATATGAATATTTTACAGTATTTGCTGTATTTTTAAAATACAAATATACTTATACATATCATTTGTTACAGAGAGCTTCAAGAAAACCTTATTCGATCTCATGCTGCAGGTAAGCTCATTTTGGATTTTAATTATTATGTAACTATCAAAGATAAAATTAATTCAGATTCGCATTAAAAAAATTCTTTGATTATATTTTTAAAATGAATTTTTTTTATTGAAATAAATTATTCTTTCTCCGTCCTTCCCTGTCCAGGAAATTTTCTGTTTTTCTCTGCATTAGAACAAACAAAAAATAAAAAAAACAAGTAAACCTTCACAAAGTATTTTAAACATTTAAAAGTTTTAAAATGTTGAAAAACGCTTGAAGCGCGTTACAGCCACCCTGCGGAAGTTTCACTTGAGCGCGCTAGACGCGTTATGGACGACGAAGAGATTAAAGTGAAATGAATTTGAAAGAAATCGACAAATAAGAACCTATAAAATAATTTTAATTCTGATCATTTTCTTTGTAACTTCCGCCTCCACCTTTCAAATATTAATATCCATAATTATGGTGCTTTAATGGATTTCTATGAATCTGATTTTTTTTTAATCTTTTTCCCAATTTATTACAACTTTATTTATTCTCTCATCAAAAAAAAAAGAAATTCACATTTAAATTCAATAGCTTATTAATATATTTACTATAAAATATTTTTGTTTTGCTTTGAATGTTTGTATTATTATTATGAATGCATAACTTTTTGAAAACAAAATTTTGAAATCATAAATTTTTCGATCGCCATTAATATAATTTAAAGAACTTTCTGGTCCTCTTTTTTTTGTCAGGTGTTGGAGCACCCCTATCTCCTGAGAAAACAAGGATGTTAATGGCTCTACGTATCAATGTGCTTGCAAAAGGATTCAGCGGAATTTCTTTGGAAACCTTGAATAGGGTCATAAATGCTTTCAATGGTGAGTAAAAATATCAATGATTTTTTTTAATAAAAAATTCGCTTGACAAAAAATGTGTTTTTTCTTAAAGAAATTTATTTATTTTTATTTTCTACAAGACAACAGTTGTTGTTATTTTTCATTTCAGAGAAAAACCACAATATGGCCTTGAATTTTATCTCGAATTTACGTCACTTTTTTTTTTAATTTTCTGGTAACTATTTAACATGGGCGTGTTATTAAATATAATAGCTGCTGCATTCGTTTGAAAAACAATATTTCAAATACGAAAATAGGATTGCATTTTTAGGAACAAATTACTTCTTGATGTTCATTGATTTTCCTCTCTAACTTTCGAGTGAGAAAAACCACAACTTTACTTTTTTCGGACGTACATAATTCTCATTGATTAGAATTTATATTTATATTAGAAATAAAACTTTCCAATAATAATTTCCAATCAAATCAAATATATTTATTTTGTAATAAGATTTATAACAAATTTAGTTATTTCGTCAGCAGGCCAAAAAAGAAATATAAAAGCAATCAAGATATGAAAATTTTACTTTAAAGAATGAAATTTTGCAAAATATTCTTTTATATCATCTTGTTTATGCTTTTTTATAATTTTGTTGAAATTTAAAGAATATAAAATAATATCCTGATTATCATAGTGATTTAAGTTAAAATCCCTTTCAAGAAACAACTATAATTTCAAGCAGTAATACATAAAAATATTTCACCAATTCTAGAAGGAAAAAAAATGTGACATTGGTAATTTTTTAAAGGAGATCAAAACTTTTGAATTGAACACTTATTTGTAGAATTAAATAAGAACTAAGCACTTATTTGTAGGAAAATAAGTATTTACACCTTTTCGGTTTAAAGGCGATTTATAAACTGCGATCATGTGTAGTACGTTTTTAATAACTGTAACTTTTAATTACGTTAATGGATTTGGTGTATTTATAATGGAATTGGTGATGTAATAGGTAACTCGCAGTGGCAGTGTGTTACGAATAATGCTATTGGTGGTGTTGGTACTAGTTAACTTGGTTGAATGGAATTGATAATCTATCTTAAGAGACTGCTTAAAATTACAGCGCTGCATTATAATATTATTATACAATATGCGAAAGAGATTCAAAAAATGAATCAGCGAGGAATGTTTTAGTTAGTTTTAGCATGAATTTTCAACGAGAAACAACTCACCCATTCGAGACGGATTGCACGCTGTGTGTGCTAAGTATTTACGAGCCAAAAAAGATAGCACACCTTGTGTGCAGTAATATTGAATTGCAAATTTCAGCTTATGGAAATATCTCCCCAAAAAATGCTCCGTCTCGGATGAGTTAAAGTAAACTATGATGAATATAATATTTAAAATTCGTGATTCAAACACAAACTGGTCACTATTTTATAAATTTAGGATTCAAGTATTGCAAAATGCTACTTTATGACTGCATTTTAATCTGCATAATTAAAACAATTACATTATACATAATTGAATTGAATCTGCAGACAAACAATATTAAAATAAAGCCTTGTATGATTTTTTGAAACAACTTTTGAAGATTACAGTTGTTTTCCAAAATGTATCATGTGTTCCTATAAGCATTAACACACCTGAAGGTGAATTTAATAATGTAAATGGTAAATATATTCTTAAATTATATTATAAAAATTCTGATAAAATGGGGTTTTTTAAATAAAAAAAATTATTAAAATATCGCTTTGACTAGACAAACGCTAATTTGTATCATTTTCAGCCTCATGTTTGCCGTGGGTCCCAGAAAAAGGAACAGTCGGAGCTAGTGGCGATCTCGCTCCATTAGCCCATTTAGCTCTGGGTCTGATCGGTGAGGGCAAAATGTGGAGTCCCGAGTCTGGATGGGCAGAGGCCAAATACGTAAGTATCGACTTAATAATCAAAATGAGACGAAAGAGCAAATAGTATCGTATCGTATTTGGTAGCTATTGCAATTATATCATGTTTAAAAAATAGAAACTGTCGTCATGTCATATTTAATAACTATTGCAATCTTATTGTATTTAACAGCTACTTTAAATCATACAACAGAAATCATAAAAATAAATTAGGTATAATTACAATGTATTTCAACTAAATACTACATAATAATAGCAATGTTAAAAATAAAATTAAAAAATATATTTTTTTCAAAAATTTTTAACCAAATTTTTTTTAATTTCAATGTTTATTTTAAAAAAGCTATTTTGTATCTTTTAATTACCTTTTGAAATACTTAATTTCGAAAGAAATCTTTAAAAAATAATTTCAAAATTATCAGGTATTTGGATGAGATTTCTTCATATTATTTGAAGAGAAATAAATTTAAAGCACTTTATAATAATGATTTGTCATATAGACGCAGCCTCGTATAATTTGAGATTTTTAATTCCTCAAAGAATAAAAGGAAATATTGTTATGTAAAATTTTCTTAAGGGAAATCTTATGAACTAGCTCGTTCCGTTTAAATTATAAAATAGAAAATTTTCCAAAATAAAGAAAAACAAACGAAATAATATCGATAGGCCATTTAATTATTCTTAAAGTTTTATTACTAAGATAATAAAAATAGAAATTAATATTTTTTATAAAAAATGCAATTTGACTAATAGTTTTGAAAAATTATGGAGTGGAGTGGTTGGTGGTTACAAGAATAAATAAAATCAACGCAAATTCCTTTTTATGCCTTAAAATATATTCAACTCTCTATATCATGCATTGAAAAAGAGAATTATGGAGTATTCCCATATATTACAGTTCTGAAATAATTATTTCAAGAAATAATGCCTTGTGAAGGAAAATTGGATAGAATTAATCTAAAGCTTACAGAGATTTCTAATCATAGATATTTGAAATAGAAGGTCTTTAACAAATTAAGTATCAATTCATCAAAACAAAATATTATCAATTAAATTTGTTCATGCAGATTTTTTAAACCTCAATGTTTTAGTAAAAGTCTAGTTTCAAATTTTATTAATGTGAAAGCATAATAATGTATTGTTTCTTTTTTTATTTACAGGTATTGGAAAGTCACAATTTAAAGCCAATTTCCCTAGGTGCTAAGGAGGTAAATATACAATTTAGAAAACTGTAAAAAAAACTCTTGCATTTAATTATTTTTAAAATTGCAATAATCTTAATTTAGATATCCTTTACCCTTTTAGGGTATTGCTTTACTTAATGGAACTCAACTCATCACTTCCATTGGTGCCGAAGGTATTATTTTTATAATTACGCACTTCAGAATATTTTTAAAGAAAAATTTTAAAGGCATAGAATTTCAATTTTAGGAATTCGAATTTATTTTATTTAACAATGAATTTATCATTAATTTAGAATTCATCATTAAAACGAATGAAAATATAAATTGCACTAGATTTTCATTTATCTAACTCTCAATTAATAATATAATTCAAAATATATTGTGCTGCCTTGTCATCATAATTTGCTTTTTTGCAAAAATCCTATTCGTTGGGAATGCAAATTGCAAAACTTGATACATAATTCCATTATTTATATACACGGCGACGAATTTTTTGAATATTTTGTGAAAATCCATTTCAATCATTCCTTATCGTATAGCGAAGTGAATACACCGATTTATTGCCATTTGTAACTGAACATGGTTTCGAGTTTGGTTCATTCCACAAGAGTGATTTACAAGAAACGAATTATCTCCCTGATTGTTATAGATAGTCACAATAGAATAGTTTCAACTTGGAGAGTTTTTTCTTCAAATCCACCATGATAATAATAAAACTTTAATGATAATGTAGTGCAAATATGGAAAGCAAATTTTTTGTAAAAAACTGTCAGAAATTAATCGTCAGTTGTTAAATAATGGCGAACTTAATTCTAAAACGATATATTGAGACAAAAATATGTAATAAAATGAATATCAAATAATAAGCTTACAATATCAGAAAAAAATTGTTGAATATTTATTTATTTACGTTAAAATTTAATTAAAAGGTCAATAAAATAAAAAAGATGCTCAGTAAGTGAAATTAAATTTTAAAAAAGAACAATTTTTAGTTAAAAAAATTAATTATAAAATGTCATTGAATATTTAGAAAGAAATAACATTCCATAATGTTTTATTTATAGCTGTGCAACGAGCTGAAATTATCGCTAAGCAAGCAGATGTCGTAGCCGCATTATCACTAGAAGTGCTTAAAGGAACAACCAGGGCTTTTGATGGAGGTAAGTGCAAAATTTCGCATAATTTATTACTGCATGTATAATTTTTGCTTAAATTTAAATAATTATCTCCAATAAAGAAGCTCTATTATAATTATTATTTAGTTGCGTTTTACAAAATTGCATGTAAAAGATTTATTTTTATAATTTTTTCAATCTACCTGCGTTTTATGAATTTTTCTATCTATCATAGTGAAGAAATTAGTTTTAAAATTCGTAAATACTTTCCGACAGAATGCAGAAGCATAATCTCAAAGTGTAGCAAGGCAACTATTATCATGATATAATCCACAGTTAAAAACAGGAATAGTTTCAAAAAAAAATTCTCTCATTAGCTATTCATTGATATTGTATCGATTTCTGAAATAATTACTACTCATAAGCGAAATTCACGTAAAATGAAAAAAAAAAAAAGCGCCATGGAAAGTTTTTGAGAAACGAGTTGGCGTTTAATTTAATTACATTTTAAAATTATTTTAATAAATAAAAAATGTAAGAAAATATAGAGATAAACCTTTTCAAGGTTTGTTAAATCAAAATATAACTTAAACCAGCTCTTCAAGGATTTATGGTAATATATATCGTTTCTCGAACAGGTGTGTTTCACATTCCATAATACACCCCTTCGAGAAAGCTATTCAACTGGTGCGAACTGTTTTGATATAAAGAAATTACATTTGAATTATGATTACTTTTTTAATATATATTAACTAGTCATCGTTCTTCCGCCTAAAAGCTCCACTTCCTTCATCACGCCTCTCAACTATTAGTACCAGTTTAAGATCGAATCAAGGCCCTTATGAATATTTTACGGTTGTCTAAAAATAACTCTCGTGCTCTCAATTTCCGCATTCTACTAAGCATTGTAATTATCAATAGTTATGCTTTCATTGATTTTTTTGTCAACATCATTAATCGTTTACTAATCATCTGAGAATGCAAATAACTGTTAGAGTTTAGCATACACAGTTATATTTTTAGCTGAAAACAAATAAAAATATCTTTGGATTCATTATCATTGCATAATGTTAATTAATTTTAATGGCAAATTTCGTCCATTTGATTCTCTTTTCACTTTGAAATTAATATCATCAGTATAATTATTTTGCTTTATTTTTTAATTATTACAAATTGAAAAAATTTCTAAAAATTAAAAAAAAAATGTCTTTAAACAAAAGCTTTTTTTTGTAATCACAAAAACTTTTTATAATACTCGTATATGCAAAGGATGCACCAAAATTAACACAATATTTGAAATTTCTACTATTCGTGCAATAAAATGTTAATAGCTCTATCAAATAAATCATTTGACAGTTAATAATTTATTAGAGTTAATAAAAATAGAGCGCTACATGATAGAATAAAGTGTTAGCGCAAGATTTGAATTAAATAAAAAAAACACAGTCATTTTTCTTTAAATTGTTATATTTTTATTAAATCGTAAAGTACACAGGATAGAAATATTTATGGAATAAGCCATAAGGCAAATGACCTCCATGACTTTGCTGATACACACTGACCCCTTTGTCGTAATTTTCCATGACCATTTTGCATAAATATGGCTGAATTTCGTTGATTCAGAGTTGAATTTCTTTCACCAATGCATGCTTACTTATGAATTTGTTGGCACAGACCTTTGATTTCAAATAAACTCGTAAAAAGAAATCCAACGGTGTTAAACCACATGATCTAGAGTACCAATTCTCAAATTTTCAAACTGTGGCCACCAGACTAATTTTTAAAAAATATTTTCCAACGTTGAAAACACGTTCTATCGTGTAACACTCCAATTTTATTAACTCTAAACAATCAACTGTCAAATGGGGTTTTATAATTGAATTGCCAAAACTTTACTACGCGAATAATGGCAAATTCAAATATTTCTTTAATTTTGGGAAGCACTTTACAAGCCACTGTGAAAACCAGCCTCGTTCATCGGAATTGCCGATAATGTAAAATGTCTAGGGATCTTTCTTGTGTAATCCAAAACTTAATGGTTCTCTCTGTAAAGTATTTTTAAACTTCAAACTTTGATACCCTTGTAAATCATATTATTTTAAAAGATCTTATGCTTTAAATCTCTTTAATTCTTTGCCATTTCTCCTAAAATCTGAAATTTAATATTAAATCTAAGAAAATAAACTTCAATTAATCCAAAAACGTACTTGTTGAATTGAAACACGTTCGTAAAAGTGTAAGAATAGAAAAAAAAACTAATGATATTTACTGAGCTATAAAAAAATTAAAATTATTCATACAGACATTAAAATCTTAAAATTCCAGCAATCATTCTTTTAAAAATTCCATTATATCGTTTGCATACTCAGTTCTTCTTTTCTTCCCTTATAGACATTCAGAAGGTTCGCCCTCACAGAGGTCAATCCAGTGTAGCATACAGGCTGAGATCTCTGCTTCATTCAGACACTCATCCATCAGAAATGGCAGGTCAGTAATCTTCAGCCAATCGCCTAATGCAAATTCCTTTGGGGAGTCATCCGGCATGCTTAAGTTGTTAGGTAATCTTGCGAGAAAAAGACAGATTGGTGTTATCATTTCGGACATTCATGTGAATCAAATGGCATGAAATTGTAATGCCTAAAACGAACAGGAAAATAAATCTTAAAGAAAGGAACTCATGCGTTATATAGAAAATAACTGATTAATTACATTGCATAAAATGTTATGTCAGTCGCTATTTAGTTATTCTACGTAGTTATTCAGATCAATTCTTTAGTTATTTTTAGTAATTCAGATCAATTCTTTAGTTATTTTTAGTTATTCAGATCAATTTTTATAATAAAATAGATCTGTAACCATGTTTAGTACTTATATGCTGGTCAGTTAATGATTAATACAAAAGGTTACTTTAATTTGATATTTATTGTACATCAGAGTTTTTCGTATTACAATATTTTTTAATTCTTTTACGGTGAACTTAAATTGTAAATGGGATAGAGTGAAGCAAATCAAAGCTTCTAATACTTTAAGGTTTATACAACCAATAATTGTGTTCGGAAATTCCTAAGGCAGCTACATTTTATTATTCATAAATAATGTTTATGATTACATACAAGTGAATTCACTCTAAAAAACATTTCGATAGGAAAACAAACTTTATCTTGTCCCTTTCGGTAAGGCTCATATTTGCATAATGCATAAAGATGAAATGATTCACTTTGTCTTTTTTTATGCCTGCACAAGTTCAATGAGCCTGCCGTTTGCATTTCGAATACTGAATACAACATTTAGCATATATAAGGTGAATATAAATAACTACACAAAAGTTATGCAGCATAAATTTCTTCATACATAATTGGAGATGTCTGATTTGAATCCAAAAGGCATATCTTTACGGAATATTTATTTTGTCTTGGAAAAAGATATGATTTGTGTCCAGATATATCAGTCCTGTGATAAATAAACACTCTCAAGTCATAAGATGCGAGTTCGAACTATATTTTATTCATTATATCAGACGATTTATAAATTGTTCTTCAATAGTAAAGAAAGTTTTTATAACTCTTAGACCATATTTATCTTATCTGTACACATAGTTAGATTTGTGGATACTTTAGAATTTTGTTTTTCTTAATTTTTCCCCTTTTTTCGAAGTATTACTAGTTTTTATACATTTCCTCCTTAACAGGTTGCATTTTCCATCGATTCCAAACCTCACACTCTTAGTTAATGGTGAATTTAAATAGTAAATAAGGAAGAGTGGAACAGATCAAAGTTCCTAATACTTTTAGATTTATGGAATCAACAATTAGGCTCTCAGTTATAGGAAAATGAACCTCGACCTCAATCAATGCCATATAAACTTTATACTTTTATACTTACATTCGAATATCTCCTTTAATGTACAAAGAAAAAAACTTATTAAGAACAGGATAAGATGAACTTCTTCATGACCCACGAAAAAACGCCATCCTTTTCCTATTGATGAGTTAATAGGATCAAATAGAGCCTTGTATATTAGGCATTTACCAAGAGTATTCATAAAATATGTAAAATATGTAAACTAATCTCTAAAGATTACATTTTGAGAAGCAAATATAGCTAGCTACCTTTCAATCTAGCACTAAACTGCATCGTTTCAAATAAAATACCCAAGAAAAAAACAGGCAAAAAAAAAACCATTTGCACAATCAAGCAACTACATTAAAATGGTTGCGGCTTCCAGAAAGACTTCTCTTAAAATTTATTACTGATACCACCATTGTCAGCTCGTTTGCAAAACAAGTAAATAAGCATCTCAGTTTTGCTTCACTATTGCCTATTCTATATTATCTACATCAAGAGCATAAATATAAATAAACTTCATTCACATTTTTAAATTTTCTTTTCCAGAAAGCCATCGATTCTGCAACAGAGTTCAAGATGCTTACACCTTAAGATGTTGTCCCCAAGTTCACGGGATTGTTCACGACACTATAGAATTTGTGAGAGATATAATCACCACAGAAATGAACAGTGCGACGGATAATCCGGTATTCATTCCTTTTGATTATGCAATTTTGATTTATTTTATTATTATTATCAATAGTACTAATATTTTTGTCCCTTTTTGCATTTTAAATTTCTAAAAATCTCAAGATGTTTTCTATTTGTTAATTCATGCATATATAAAAAAATCTAGTTATAATGTAATAGCAATTATGTGAATATTTACAGACTTACAAAGAGCTTCGAAAAAACGTGCGTGACATTTTCACAGTCAGTAAGTAAAAGTGTAGAGAGATATAAATAATTATACCGCTTTACAAATGTATAGCATTTTTTATGCAAAATTATATTTCCATAGGGTAGGATTGATTTAATTGTATAATATTTGTAAGCAGATTCATTTATCGAAGTTGAAAATTATCAAACATTTGTAAAAAAATTCCAATTTAAAGCTTTAAAAGCCAAGAAGAAAAATATCATTTACGAAATCAACAAAAGTTCAAATTTTTGCATTTGTATTCTGATCAATGTATAATTCAGCATATTTAATTTCAACTAATAGACTCATGTAAAAATTCACTTTAAATAAATATATTTATTTGAATATTTCCTTTTTCATTGCTTCAATGTCATATAATTTCTAAGTATGAGTTTATGTCTTTAATTTTTATAATAGTTGGTGTTCGTGGAAAGAGAAGAAATTATTTCTGGTGGAAATTTTCACGGTGAATATCCAGCAAAAGTAAGCTCATTTACTTAATTATATGCTTAACTAAGCTTATTTGCATGATCATCTATATTTTATTGTTCGATAAACGAAATATTATTTATTTTAATAGGCCCTGGATTATCTAGCAATTGCAGTTCATGAATTGGGAAGCATGAGTGAAAGACGGACTGAAAGACTGATAAATCCAGGTATAAAAATAAACGAAGATTAATTCCCAAATGATAGTTGAATTTTTATTTTTTTAATGTAAACTGTTTTAATAAAAGCAATGAAAAAATTCATCAAAAATTTGAAACCTTATTCTAACAAAAAAGGCATTCTTACTCAGTTTTGAATTAAATAAATAACAATGTTTTGTCCTTTTAGCTCTAAGTGGATTGCCTGCTTTCCTCGTTAAAGATGGGGGTTTGAACTCAGGCTTTATGATTCCTCACTGTACAGCTGCAGCACTCGGTAAATATTTATCATATCTTCAACTATAATTAATCATATCTATGCCTTCAACTATAATTAAAATGTGTAAAAGTCCTAGCTAAAAATTTGCAAACATTATTAATCATTTGGTATTCCTAACACGTTGTTAAAATTCTTATGTTATTCCTGTTTTATTGATACAAACAATTTTTTGATCCGGAATATAAAATATAATAAAGCATCAAATCCTTCTCTATACATATCCAAACAACTAGATGAATTAATAAATTATAATAAGAAAGGAAAAATTTTAGATAAGTCAATCTTATCATAGAAATGTTATTTAAATAACTGCAAAATAAGTTTTAAAAAACATTAAAGATAAGAGTAAAGTGAATGTGCCACAATTCCAACAGAAAGCAATCAGTCAAAACTGAAAATAAAATCATCATTATATAATTCTGAGAATCAAACAAAAGATGTAGAGTTAGGTCATGCACTTTTCATCCATTTTGTTCTCAACGTTTGATTTTATTCCCACCAGTGTCAGAGAATAAAGTTCTCTGCCATCCATCATCAGTGGATTCACTTCCAACAAGTGCTGGCACGGAGGATCATGTTTCCATGGGTGGATTCGCTGCTCGAAAATCTTTAACGGTTGTCGAGAATGTCGAAAGAGTAATTGCAATTGAACTTCTAGCTGCATGTCAGGCAATCGAATTCCTAAGACCTCTGAAGACAACTCAGCCTCTGGAAGCCGTTTATGCAGTTGTTAGATCAGTAGTGAAGTAAGTATAAAATCTGTCATTAACTGAATTACTTTCATAAAGAAAACTTAACATTTGCATAAAAATATCCTTGAAGTGATGAAGCAACTTATTCAGAAAAATGAAATATTAACTAGAAGTCATAACTAGAATACGTCTTGAAACTGTCAGTGACTCAGTATAACACAAACATATAACATTTTGGATTTCGTCACACTAAATTAATTTACAACATTTTTATAAAAAATTAATATTTAACAGTTTTTATGCGGTGAAAAACAGTAATTAATCCAAATATTAATAAATTCTTTTATTGTGTGCAAACATATCATAGCAGTTGTATAACCAAATAGAGGGAACTTTTGAAATTTGAAAACTTCCGATTTATTTTACCACGGGAGGCATAGTTTACGTGCAAAAAATAATTGGTAAGAAATACATTAGTGTACATCCCAAAACAAGAGCAGTAGAGACAAAAAAAATTTCCTTTCAGTTATTTTATTATGAGATTTTGATAGGAATTTCTTTGACCGTGTATATTTAGGAACGGGATTCTCAGGAATTTTTAAAAGAATGTTGTAAGCCTTAAGGACTTTTATCCCTTCTCTAGGAGAG